>JAULBM010295103.1:0-15328 GCA_032357055.1 Geukensia granosissima | reverse complement strand
TGTCCATGAGACAGCCACCCACCAAATGACGGTAGAACTTAAACTTCTACAGGTCCCATTACGGCCTTCAACAATGACTTAAAGTCCATACCATAACGGAAGCTGTAAATGACCCCGAAATACAAAATGTGAGACTATACATATAACACGACAATCGACATATGGTGGAAAAATGACAATAAATGACTAATTAAACAGCGACCATCATTGCTTCCTGACACACAAGTCTGTTTTAGACTGTCTTTCACCCACACTACTCAAATTCCTAAACAAGAACAAACGCAAATATAAACGATAAAAACCAGGAAACATTTCTATTGGATTAATGAGGATTCTAAAAAATAAAATTATTCTAGGAAAAACAGAAATGACAGGAAAAAACTGTTCCAAATTGTATCCTATTTAAAATGATATTTTAAAAAATAGACAAGTTCAATCAAGTGTTGTTAATTGTTACTTTTTCTGAATTTTAAAATTATTGGAAACATATTGATGTGATAAATAAACAGAATGTTTGCCAAAAATATTTTCATAAAAGTCATAAATTCAAATAGACCATATTTGAAATTATACTATATTTTTTTACATTTAATAATCCAGTTACATTAACAAGTAATCATTATTTCTGAAATTTTATACAGAAAAAATCAATTCATACGAAAAATGGAACAATTTTCAGCCTGACTGGTTTCGTATTTTTCAAAATATTTCTGTGGGCAATTATTTTTAAGTCGTTCTATATTAAGTAATAATATTTATTTGACAATAATACTAACAAAAGACCTACCTTTGCTGAGGCATACACTCGCAAATAGATAAACATCTGCGCCCATACTTATGTTTCTGGCAGGGTTTGCAGTTTAATCCGTCTGTTGATATCGTTCCATTTCTGCATTCTACGGGAAAAGTTTTCATGAAATTTACTAGTTTTTAATTCTCAATATACATAACGGTTTGCCAAGTCTTGAATCAAACTAAATTTGATTGTGCCAGCAATTTTACCTTTTTTGCAGAACGAGATAACTTAAGCTATCTTATTTGTTAATGTTTATTATTAAATAGATGTTATAATGATAAAATGATTATAATAATTCGTTATCTAATACAAGTGCTAGACATCCGATTTTAGATATACCACAAAAAGCTGCAACAATCAATGACAATTATGCAAAATCCCATGGTATCAGGGTTTACAGGTTCCTTTATTAAATTAAAAAGTTAACAATAATATTACCCAAGCAAATGCCATCACGTTCGTAATGATTAAAACAACTCTGTAGATCACTTCCAGTGGCATCCCTGCCAAACAAAGAAAACATTTATCTTGATTTTCTACATATTCGCACGCAAGCATATAAAAGCTATGATTTATCATCTTAAATTCGAATATGTACACATCATATACATCGTCAAAAGAATAAATGTTTTCTTTACATGTATGTAAATAAAATATTACATGCAATAATAAAAAAATTAAGTCACAACATTGTGGCCTCCACACAAGTTTTTAAATACATCATTTCTCATAAACTATCTATTTTTATACTCGTTTCATTATTTATAATTTCCGTGTAATTTTGCGAGTTTTCTCTCAAATGCCTTAAGTGGTAGCTTAGTAATGAAGGTAGCACAAAAAACATCAATATATCACAAAGAACCTATTTGAATTTTATCTACTGTATGGCCATTTTGTCAGCAGTGCTCATGGTTAAAATGTTAGGAATCCGCTTAAAAAATAATGACAATAAGAACAAACGTCAAAACAGATCCTGCTCTACTACTTGCACCCGTCGTGTTACTCAGTAAACAAAGCTGGTGTGTAATCACAATCGATGTTAGTCACCATCGGTATAGGAACAGATTTGTATTCACGACAGTGGGAAGCTATCATTTGTCATTTGTGAAATGGATATTTCGTTCCGTTCAACCAAATCATGATGGCGACCGAAAAACTTTCGGAGTGATTATTGCAATATTTTTCTGAGAAATTCTTGGCTCATTAGCTTTCTTATCAGCTTCAACCGTCAATAAAATCCTGAGAGGAAGCACAAGCCCTGGAGTAGCATATCAACTGGGAAATATACACACCGTATGCAGGTGAGGCTGGAATGTTGCTGGACATAAACGGAAAGTTTAGTTTTTGTCGATTCTTCACTGTTTAAGACAGAAAGTTCAATATTAGAATATGTAATTTCCCAGTAAGAGACAGATAACGCAAAACCTAATATTATAATTTGTACTAAATTCATTATATCGTAAAAATACTGTTTGACAAAGAACAATGACGAACTTATGTTACCAAATGCCATGTTGACTATTGGATAGATAGAAATTGCTGAATATATGTGAAGGTTGTTGTCGAGCAGATGATCGGAATACTAATTAAAAATTATGTCGTTCATGCACTTACTGGCCTGTTTCATAACCAAAAGGCTTTTAACGATAGAACACAAAACCAAGCCCAAACCTTTTCTTTTAGAATCAGTTACATAATTTATCTTTACCCAATATACTTTAATCTTAAAGAAAGCAGACAATCCGAAATCTTCCTATGATCTTCATCTTGAATAAGAACATTACAACAAAAATAACCATCGCAATAACTTATTTTACTAAAAGTCATAATCTCACCGTTTACGTATTTGTTTTATTAAACTGTATTTCTACGAGGCAATAGAAATATTTTCGACTTTTTATACAAGGGTCGGTGTGGCCGAGTGACCTAGGTGGATGATTCAATCTTTGCCCGTACATATCACCTATACGGCGTGAATTTTCGCCTGACTTTGTACCATACAAAAACGGACCTAGTTTCACTCGCATCGAACGTGAAAAAGGTTTGACAGTAATCTGTCCAAGGTCGTTGATTCTCTCCAGGTATTCCGTCTTCCTTCACCAGTAAAACTGACCGCCGCGACATGACTGAAACATTGTTGAAAGTGGCGTTAAACTGCAATCAAACAGACAACCAACTAACTCTACATACCGGCATACATTTTTATCTTCTAGATTTAATCCTTTTGTCGAATAATTGAAAATCCAGAATTCAAACCAAGAAAGCATTATAATTTTGGAAATGTAATGCATAGCGGAATGTATTTCGATAGCAAATTATGATTCCCTACTAGTTCTGATAATAATTTACATCAGAATTATTTCCGTTGTTTTTGTTTCCCTATGCTAAATACGTGTAAACCAATTTTGAATTTGAAACAATAGTTATTGAAAAAAAATCAAATTCAATATCTAAATGATAAAAAACCATTGTTTTGTTGTTGAAATTCGAATAAAAATTAAACCACTTAACGACAGAGCGATCAGTATTTAAAGCGTCAACATTATATTGTATATTTACCACTTGAACTATGATTTTTGATTCAGTAACATAACTATGCAACAGTATTTGTTATAACAATAGGGATGTGGTATGATTATCGATGAGAAAACACCATCCGCCATATAATAGTCCAATTAAGACCTTTACGTCAAATTATGATACAGGTTGGGAATCTATATTTGTCACAACATAAGAATCAGTGAAATAAAAATCATGTCAGTTGAGATCGTGAAATAACGCCTTCTCTTGAAATAAGTTTATGCTTTAAGAAAAGAAAATATAAATAAAAATTAAAAAACAAATAAAATGACTGAAATTGTAATCATTAACAAAACATAAAACAGAATATTTAATTGTGTGTCTGTAATGGTTAAAATACAACACGTGTTTGTTTTCTGTTTTTGACTTTTTTGTATTTTTGTGTTTAATATTTTTTTAATAATTTTATAATGTGTGGATTATGAATTTTCTGGAAAGTCACACCTTTTTACAAATTTATTTCTAATTTGGACTTCCGACGTTTTTCCCATAGCGTACCTGATGAATGTTAATCCAGAAAGGCGCTATTTTTGCAGATCAATATGTTAAAAATTGGAATATGGTATTGGTTATCATCTCTCGGCATTTAAACCAGACAATCATTTTACTTTTCTATATTAGGTGACGGTATATGTTTTCCAGGAAAAAACATTTTTCTGAAATTTTAAACTCATGATCCAGGATGCATGAAATTTACATTACTTTAAGTAAGAATTGGCAGCTTATGATATTTGATTAGTCTTATATTTATCTTTGCAGATATAACAAAATATAAATGAGATTGTTTAATGTCAGAGAATATCAGAAAAATAAATGTTGTATGAGAGTCGCTGCAATATATTGAGTTTCTACAGTTTTTTGATGTCCAGTGACAGTGATAAAAATTGCCTAGTCCAAAGAGACATGACCAAATTGAAACAAACTAAAAGATTAAAAGGAAACAAAAACAACAAAGGCTTGGACTTCACAAATACCTTTTCAAAATAGGCTTCGAAAGGGTGAGCATCTCTTGTCTCGTGCGGGAACACCGAACTTTTTGTTGAATGTCCGTTATAAAACTAAAACACGTAGAGATGTAATATGGTATGACATAGGATTACCTTTTAACCTCTACGCAGAACATTTGTCTAAACTTAGTATAACTTCTTAAAAGTATATTTGAAAACCTTTTAATTTCAGAAACTATTTGTTCATAACAGACATTTAACGTTAAAATATAGCAAAGTCATACAACATGACCCTTCAGGTAAAATTACCCCCAAAAACATTGACAACATGAATCATAATTGGTGTACAATCATAATTACATGCATGTTTTATTTGCGTTGCTAAAAGGTGGAAACGAGGATACGGAAAACGGAACTGAAAGCGAAACTTTACGGAAAATATTTTGTCACGAAATCTGTTTCAGTGGATGAACTTTTAACTTTACATAGCCTTGATGAGGCATTTTGTTAAAATAGAAATAGCTGATCTCCATAGGAAATATTTTCCCAATAGTATTTCAAACTTTCAGCTGATTTCATTGATTTGTGTCTTAAAGCCACAGATGAAATGTATGACTCTTCATAGTCTGCCAAATCCGCAATTTCTTTGTAGTTATGCACAATTAAGTGCAGATTAACAAAAATATCGCATTCCGCAAATTTGAAGGATCATATTGCCGACTGAATGACGCAGATTGCAATTCGAAGGGTAAATATATTATCTCCTATGACACATGTTTAAACTTAAAAAAACATCTTAGTTTAACAACTTTTTACGGATAGAAAAATCAATATTTGAACTTTGGACTCAATTTTAAGTGCAAACGGCAGTAAAAAGGGGGATACGTTTTCAATGGATTCAATACCGTAAATTCTAAATGCAGTTTTTTTAATTAAGAAATCCATGTAAATATCAACTTTTGATGGCGAAATATTGTATATATATACTCATGATATTATACCATTACAATCAAGCTTTTTCAACTCCACAAAAATTGTGAATTTTGTTAACTTTAATGTACATTTCATGGAGTAATCTCTCATCTTTGGCACTAGAACTAAAACATATGAAATCTGAGATGCAGACATGTAAAAAGAAGAACTCATATCCAAACAAATCGAGATAAATCCGACGGTAAGGTCAATTACTTAGTGCGGTTCGTTTCGAAGCATTTTCGATTCATAAGTTAAGTAATTCAGACCATACAAGTCATTTTTCACCGAAGGCATATACAGGTACGGCCTAGACGAAGCAATAAGGTCCAAATATTAAGTGGCCTCAAACACATATTTATATTTTTATAATTAGTGTTGTAAAATATCAAATTACTATATTGTTGAATATATATTGAGAAATTTTGGTATGCTATATTGACATTTAAAAGAGTAATCTCACGTCAGTAGCATTGGAACCGAAACATAGTAAGTGAAAGTCCACACATAACATACAAACAAATCGAAATTGGAAGCCAAATGCGACTGCAGGGACAACTACTTAGTGCTATACTTTTCGAAGCTTTTCCTTATTTTTTGTGCTTTAGAATTTTAGCAGATGAAGCCAATATTTGTAAAATATTGTTTAATTAATTTCATAACAGACATGTCTGACAACTGGGCTGTAAAAGTAATCCCAGAATTATATATAAGTTCTTAAACATTCAACAGTATTTTTTTAATGTCATATATAGATAAACCCACAAGTAATTAAAACAAAATGCTCATAACAGTCTGTAATCGTTTAACAGCATATATAGTCAACATACCATCACCTTGAAAACTATATTTTAAAGATTAGTAGAAATAATTCCTGGTAAAATTTTCCATCTCAGATAAATGATAAAATAAGTAAAGTTATTGTCTTGATAATAAAAACAATCAATTACATGCAACTTAGAAAAATAGAATCCAGAAATTCAGACGATTTACAAGTACACGTTATTCATGATACAGTTTCAGTTCCTCTATTTTTCAATTCGCCTTCATTAAAGTAGCGAAGGCAAGACACGGGAATAGCTTTCGGGAAACAGCTGCGGTACCAAAAGGTACGGTGGTATCGTCCGTCAGTTATCTGTTAACACGGATTGAACCTAAACATGACATGAATGTTTTTTAGACAAAGTTACAACAAAATCTTATTAGTTGAGTGACGATTTGTCATCCTACATGGCTGTCAGCGGGGAACTTAGTTTAATATAGGACTGGATAGGAAAGATCTTTTTCTAGAAACGACTGAATGAATTTAAACCATCCATGCAACCGACATCAAGCGTTGTAACTTTGTTTTCCGATCCAAAAGTGACACCTGTGAAAATATAATTTAATAGACGATCCTATGGAAAGTAAAAGACGCCCGTGGGAACTTAGTTTAAAAAGGATGCTATGGGAAATACACAAATATATTTTTCTAACGAATGGAATGACACAAGACATCGCATGAATAACTTACCATGTGTTGTAACTTTGTCGTGATTCCTCATTTAACTTGGCTTGGAACTTTGTTTTACAATGAAATTTTCTAGAAAATATAGGAATAGATTGAAACCAAATATAATATAGGGAAGTAATTTTTGCTGAAAGTTAAGTACCCCGGTCTCTTTACGAATTAATGCATTGACCGAATCTGTCAAACTAGATGGCCGCCACAGCCAAACTTCGTAAACTTAAGACCTTCTTCTAGATTCATCATAAAATCTTGTTAGCTTGTTGAATTGGAATCAAACTTAATTTAAACAGTCCCTATATGGATTCCTTTCATAACTGTATTATGTTCCATTTTAAAAATGTGATGAATGTAAAATAAACTCTACATGATGTCTTAAACACAAGACCTCAATCAAATATCCATACACATATATCTTCATCGGACTCGTTTCTCTGTTGGAACTAGAGTTTGGTTGAATGGTTGTCATATTTACTTTGTCTTAACAACTGTAAACAATGTGAGCAATTTAATGCTCCAGTAACTTTCAGTTAAAATACAATCCACACTCAATATACCTTTAATTTGGTACAAGGCCATTTTTTCAGTATTCATATGTGGCGATAGATTAAACTATAGCTATACATTTCTGAAAAAAAGGACCTTGAAAGAATGTGACAATAAAAGAGAGAGAAAACCATTAAATATGGTTGACATTATGATACATTGTACATAGAACTTTCTTAGCAAGCAAAATGCCTACGCTGTTCAAAATTGGTCTACAAATGCATCTAGGGGGCACATACTTAACTGACAAATGTGATTCGAATTCAACTCATTTGCATGACTGACTTTACCATATTACCTATATTGCCTAAAGACATCATAATTCCTTAATATATAAGTCTGATATCTGCCAACTGGTCTTGACGTAAAATGTAAGCGTCAGTAACTTTTGGCATATTTTTGCATTCGATTTCATTTTTCCAAAAATATAAAAGCCAGTTGATCTGCAGATTTGAATTGGCACTTAAATATTGGTCCAATGCATGTCGTCTGACAACGACCTAAATTTCATGGTCGTTTGTATTTTTTAATTTAAATAAAGGTGTTTTTTTTCAAATATAAGTGTTCTCTATATACACATAATTTGGTTTTAAAATTTTGTTGATTATAATCAACAGTAAAAAAATAATGACATCCACTATATACGTTCCTTGTTTTGTATATGCATAAACAGTTCATGGCCAGGTAACACATGTTCGGCGCGTTCATATTAATCCTACTATCCTATCTAAAATAATGGGAAAAACAAACTTTAAACATTTCACTGTATTAGAATGACGATGTAGGGTAATTAAACCAGAAAAATCATGATGTAAGGATATTATATAACACATAATCTTAAGACTTAACTTGAGAGGAAATTATTTAAGATTTGGGAAGATAATCCTGCATAAACCGATCAATTATTGTCCGAAAATATTGTCGTTTATGATATAACAAAAAAATACTGTGCGTACATTAAAATGGAACTATCTAACGAAACTGGGGAGCTAGATTCAAAATTATGAGATTTATGACCATTTCCAATTTCAAAAGGACAAAAACACATCAACGACTTGATATCCGTTGCCCTTAAAGGGGAAATTAAACGAGCGTTTATAAAATTGACTTCGCAAAACGATCTTTTAAATTTGACAAATCATTTTTGTTTGGGGTAAAAAGTGGTTTTTCGAATCTCATAAACCGTAATTTATAAATATTAGATTATCAAAAAATTCTGTTAGTGTTTGCTGGCTTAATTGTCTGTAAAAAATTAAAATAAATCTCGTATTTTGAAGAGAACAACGAACAGTCATAGAAATTACATACAGATGAACATTTATTTCGTTGAGAACATATATGCGTTCGAACTCACAGCCATCTTAAAAAACTTTGACTTGAAGATTTAATTAAAAACGCCCATTTTGGCCCAAGAGTTGGGCTAAAAAATAAAAAAATGGCCAATATCTATAAAGGAGATACAATGGATAAGTGTGGGTTCGTTGCATATAATCCACAAGCCCGAAGATTGAGTAGATTAATTCCACGAACTCACACTTATCCATTGTATCTCGTACTTAAACTATTCTTTGGGGTCTACAAATGAACGCTACGATACTACTTAATTATTTTGAGTTTGTTTTAAACACAAACTCATGTGAGCACTTTTTCGGAATAAAGGAAGACATTAAATCTTTATAAATATATATTTTTCACATTTTAATCATTCGCATGTTAGGCAATAAAGATGTCGATTACTGTTTGAACGACAAAGACCCGTAATTTATGTATGTATATATACTTATTCTACTAGTGGTTGTATATGTAAAAGAAAATATCTATATTGTTCTGGTATAAATTATTTGTAAATTTCATTTCAATAGAGATTAATTTCTGCTTTTCTGATTTGAAAGAGATGAAAATTTTTTATAATTATTAACGTATAAAATTTCTAGAGAAAATTTAAACTGTTTTTCGGACTACCTGTCATATCCACAAATCGAAAACTCAACAAACAAGAAATAAAAAAAGGACGGAAGTGTGTGTTAGGTCGGGAAATTTCCTTGCAATAGCGCGCCCTATTGGGATTTTTTGTGTAGAGTCAATCATAATCCCTTTTCATCCGGCGATTTTCTCCAAAATAGTGAAAGAAGATCGTGAAGTTTCTTTTATCTGCTCCTTGTGACAAGGTGTGAATCGGTCCGACAAAAAACCTAAATAGTAAAAAATATCCCGATACGGCTTGTATACTCATACGGTTTAGATAACTAGATTTAACATGTGCGTATATATTCATACGGCCTGGAACATAACCATACAGATTATAGCAACCGATGAACACTAACAGAACTACCATTTTAATTTTCCGGGGGAGGATTTTTCGGCGCAAAGTTATTTATTTTCAGTTGTCAAGAAGCAGGGTTATTTTTCGCGCGAAACTTTCTTAAATTTTTTATACACAGTTAATGTTTCTGAATATTTATTTTCAACTTGATTTGTATATGAATAATCATATAACTATTTTGTAATGACTGAATATTTATTTGAAAAACTTCTTGACCCCCTTTTTTCTTTAAAAATTTAATCTGACTGGAAACAGGTCCCGAAAACCTGTAGTATAAAACGTAGACTTCAATGAAATGTTTCTTATTGATAGGCATTTATAAACGTGCAGCACAGGCACTTGTCGGGCGCGGATTCACAGAGGCGTACGTGGTGCGCCCCTAAAAGAACAAGAACTATAAACAATGGGACTCCAATTTGGCGTTCAAATAAGCACCGAGCTTCAGGATTCGCGCTTGCTTACCTCTATTATTTTGGAGTTAATTCAAACTTACTGAAAATTACGAGCAGATACGAATTGTGTTCACTAATTAACTAACAGTTTTTAACGCTTATAGGATTATTATTTGTCTGGAGGCTTTCGTGAAAAAGAATCCACACTTAATGAATAGGCTGACGTCACAACAATGGTTTAAATTATTTTATAAATTTATGTATTGAATAATGTCTATAAAAGTAAAATCCAACAGAAATTTTCGGTTAATTAGTTTTACAATTGTCAATTGGATACAATATTTTATACTATTTTATCGTTTTAATATAGATTGCACAAAAACGTCACAACTAAACTTTGCACAATTAAAGATCTATAATGTACAAATGTATAATTAAAATATCTTTGCTGTTTTGAAGCGATCATTCAGACAAAGCTTTAGATAAAATCAGACTTCTGCAAGACAGCTGGGATAGGCGCTGCAGGGTGCGGGGATAGCTGTTGTTGCCGACAACTTGTGTTTAGTTAAAATAAGGATTGATGTAAGTGTAACAGCTTTTTGAACAAACCCCTCCAAAAATTGAGTATTTTTATAGAAAATGTTAAATTCTTGTTGAAAACAGACAAATATACTCTTTCTTTTTGTCAAAATGACGAAAGGTATATGAGAAGAGGTAATTAATTATTAAAAAGCGATTTTTTAACAGCATTTTCACAACAACTTTTAATGTGTCACAAAATATAAAATTTTGGCTTAGGTACTACTCCTTTGGCACATGCGCTCAAATTAAAAATCTTAGCGACGTTACTAAGGACTCTTAAAACGAATTCAAATCAAAAACAAAATGAAAAACAAACAGAACTTGAAGAAACCGATGAGTGTTGTCTTTAAACAAACCATTCGTAAAGTTGGGAGCGCTCAACTCACAACCATTTGTAACACACAAACATACTTATAAAGCATTTTTACCTACAACCAAATATTCATATCTTTGATTTCAATTTTGTTTTACAGAATACGGATGCTTTGTTTCTGACCATTTTTTTCTGTGTAACTTGGTATTTCAAGTTTCAAAGGCATCGAAGGTATCCTATTGTTGAGATAGAGTCCAGAAATATATTATCTATAGATGTTTCAAACTTTCAAGGACTTACTATCTTTTGAAGCAAGAAATGACGAGTAAAACGTGTTAAATAATACAACGTGTAGGTCGTTCGTTATTATTAGTTTAATCATATGATTTGCCGTATTTTACATACAGAGTCCTTTACAAAGAAAATAGAAACTCTTTAAAAATTGTGATATTATTAATCAAGATATTTTAAAATTACAGAGACTATATGTAAGCATGGGAATGAAGACGATTTTTTTTAGAAAAAGACAAACGTTCTACCACAATAAAAATGTAATTCTTTTATTTTAAAACAGACATGTATATTTTCATTTAAGTATTTTTTCATTAATTTTCTACATTCATATTGTTGGATCCATATATGTACCTTAGTGTACAAAATATACCCCCCTTTGCTCTAATGTTCCACGAACGTTACATTTATTGCTGTAGGCAACTCCACTGTCCACTACAGTGTTAATGATCAAGTTTATTTGATATATCATTTGTCGTGTTGTCAGTGAATCTGCCTTGTACATCGCCTTTCGTTTACTTAACACTTGAACTATTGGCATGGCTGTTAGTGAACGTCGATTAAACTGCTAATCCAGTAAATTCCCTACTCTTTTTCCCAGAAAAGGGCTTTTCAGTGTGGTTTGGTATCCGTTGGTCCATTTTATATTCATCCACTTCTTCATATATACTTAAATTGTCAAGTTCTAAATATTTTGGTCTTGTTTCTGCTATCAATTCTGTAACGTCTGGTTGATCATATGATCTTTCATTTTTCTTTATTCGTATAATCTTGATACCGGCTAGGAAGAGCAATATCCAACCAACAAGACCAGTGAATCCAAAAATGTAAGGCAAAATGTTAGTTCTATCTAAAACAAAAGATAATAAGGTCGTTTTCATCATGTTCAATTATTTCCAAAGTTTGAATTAATCCTTTTCCAGGGCATGAACGTTTGTTATTGTTTTTAAAGTAAACGATGTGATTTATCGCACTGTTTTGAGATAATCAGTGAGTATCTACACTCCTAACAACAGAGAGAAAATTTCATTATTTTTTTCTTTGAAGAAATATGGGCGTAGTCCTTATTATAACTTATTAGTAATCCTATGTATAAAAGTGTATAAAAATATTTTTAAAATGTTCTTCTAAAATTGTAATTGCTGATAAATTCAACAACCATAAAGAAGAAGAAAAAAAAACGATTAAAAAACTTCACAGCTCGTGAAGGTACTGTTATTTGTTCTTCAGCAATTAATATGAACAATGACAATATATATGTTCTCACTGTCATCAAGACAAATCTTTTCCTATACCGGTTGTGACTAACATCGATTGTGACTAAATACCGGCTTTGACTCCTGAGTAATAAGCGTGCTACTAATGTAGCAGGAGTTGCTGACACTTCCGGAGCACCTGAACTCACCCTGATTTTGCAGCTGAAGTTTTCTCTGTCTGAACAATTTCTGTCTGCTTTCTTTGATATCTTTGAATTCCTTTTCCTCTTCTCATGTCGACGTTAACCCAAATTAAAAATCAGAGTATTCAACGAGAGGTTGCGCGCGCGAAACAGCTGACCTTTTTCCTACTTTATATAGGTGTCCGAGGAATCACAGCGTGTTTGTTTTTAGTTTGTCTTGTCCTTGTTGAGTATGGAGTTGGTGTCTCTCGCATATGTGTTCTCCAGTGGACCTAAATGGATTTTTCTGATTAAGGAAAGAACAATGAGAGTCAATAGGTTAAAACTGTAAACAATGTATGAAAAATCGCCGGAACATCATTTGCAAAAATCCTCAAAATCAGAAATTTTACTTGTAAAAATAATGCAACCATCAACTAATCAAAGAACATAACAAATCAATTTGTGTAAAAAACAAACATTATAGAATTACATATTAAACTTTTATTGGGTATGCACTGTCTAGGGTAAATTCACACAATAAGTGATATTGCTCGAGGTTTACCTGTAGATTTTTCTTCTGCAGCACATCCAATCTCTGGATCACATCTAAATAACAAGAATCACAAAATGTCAAGGTTAAACAAAGAATCTATAACTAGTTTCTAGTAAGTTTTTTTGAATATCTCATATGAAAATTGTGAGTATGATTCTTAATTGTCAGGTAACTAATGTTTACACAGTAAAACAGAAGCAAATATTTACAAAAAATAGTAACGGTTCATGCAAACCTGGTTCCTTGCCTGCTTTCGCTGATTTCAATATAATTTATGCTTTCAATTTAAAAAGAAGAAAGTTTAACAAAGTAAAAGAAAATATTCAAATTTAAAAAGCTTTATTTGTTGATTGACTGATTGCTTATTGCCAAGTTGAAACATTTTCATCTATATTTAGGACGAGAGTATATACAGGAATTATGATGAATGAACCCTGCTTTGTACAAGACCGACACGCTGAGCCAGATTTTTTACGTTTTAGATCAAGATAGCAACAGTCCACAGGAAGACATGTCACTTCTACACAGACACAATATTCTGACTCTGGGCTGATCAGTCTTTGATCTTTTTCCTAATTGCTGTGTGCTTAAATAGCAGCAATACCAAATTTATTGTTTTGGTTTGACCCAGCCTGGGGATTGCACACATAGCCTTACGTTCTCAAGGCGAGCACGTTAACCATTACACCATCGAGGCGGTAAAAAAGATTTAACTTGGGGTCATAATATTGGTTAACATTTATGTTTCAACCAACATTTGTATTCATTTTGAAATTGGTAAACGTGTAAGAGATAGGAAATATGTAAATAGAGCGCTGTATTTATTACTACACTGATATAGAAGCCTACCTTTGTCGAAGTAAACACTCACAGGTATGTTAACACCTTCGTCCGTATCTATTTGGTGGACAGGTTTCGCAGTCACCTCCATCATATGATATGGTCCCAGGTCTGCATTCTGGATTTTAATCGTATAATATGGATAAGAGCAATTTTGATGCTATAAGCTTATTATAAAACAAGTAACTGTAAAGCTATATTCAGATTTCAAAATATTTAACTAGAAACGTTTAAAAAAATATTTTGAAAGCGAAGACTCGTGCAAAATATCTATGAAAAACATTTACTTAATGAAAGCAAGGAAATATTTCGAGCAATTTACTCTGTTCCAAAATCTTTTTTAGTAACAAAAATGGTGCAATATGTTCATTCCGTTTTTATAACGAATGAATAAGTGAAGCAGAAATATATGGAAATTTACAAGGAAACAATATAGATTTAAATTTAAATATTTAATAACCGTACTGCTAGCGATAAACGGCCTCAATATCAAAGTTATGTTGTGTCCTATTACATAGATTCATAGGATGCCTTTCAGAGATTTGAAGTGAGCAGGTTTTTTTTAATATTGTAAGCAGGCTTAGTAGGGTTAATTCTCAAACACCCCAATTTGTCAAATCTGACATCTTCTTTGTTATGGTTAGGATTTAGATTTTTGCTCAATCTGAAGGCGTTTTCTGTGGTGGGAAAATGTCCCTGCAACCAATTACCCTTACTATTTGCCTGATTTACCTACACGTACGATTTTCGTGAACGTGGCTTATTTAAATCAGGCAATGATTTGAGGAAAAAAGAATACATTTTCCATTTGTATAAATTTTGTTAAGCTGGAATCATGATGACGTAAATTTGACAAATTTCTTCACTCGTTTATTTTCTGGTTTGTTCAGCTATTTACAACCAGCAAACTACTATTCAATGTTGGGGCATGCTTTAATTTTTTCGAGTGCCTCTTAATTTTTACCCGGCCGATTGGTATAACTATCGGCATTCCAATGGATAGCAGACTATCGGCATTCCAATGGGCACTAATTGTGCACCACTCTTGGCCGATTCGTTTCTTTATTCATATGAGGCAGACTTCATTGATGGGCTTCTAAAACAAAAGCACAAAATGTTAGCCCACAGCTTTAATTTCAGCTTCCGTTATATTAATGATGTCTTATCTATCAACAATTCACGTTTTGGGGATTTCATTCATCTCATATATCCAAGTCAGCTCGAAATGAAAGATACTACAGACACTGTCAAGTCAGCTTCTTATCTTGACCTTCATCTTGAAATTGACACTAGAGGAAGGTTAAA
>JAULBM010295102.1:0-25898 GCA_032357055.1 Geukensia granosissima | reverse complement strand
CCCCCGCCCCCCCCAATCTCAGCCCACGTACTATTAGAGTTTTTTTAGCTTCTGTTTAAGCGGATCTTCTTCCATTGCTGAAAGCTTAAAGGTTACATAGAAATGTTGAATTGTGCAATGAATTGAATGGTTGTCCTAGAAACAATCGGTCATTGTATAGAAATAGTCTGTTTGGTTTCTTCGGCTGAAGGTGAAACCCCTGGTAAAGTACAGTTCGTTGGTTGGGCGGGATGTATAAATACATACGAGTGTCCTCGTGGTTAAGAAATTATCTTCTCCGACAGGGTAGAACCCACCTAAAGGTGTGTTCGTTGTTTTGGCTAGATGAATAAATTCTCAACTCGTCTCGGTCGAGAACGATTATGGAAGAATGCCACGCTTTCGTCACGTTAGAGATCCCTTTGCAACAGCTCGTAATGAGTGGTCGTTTTTTGCCTATTGCATAGGGTAAATTTCCCACCGCTACCCTAGCTATCATAATTTGACATTCCTGTGGCTAGAAAAGTACACGGCTCAACCCCCGGCCTGTCCCTTTTATTATTTATTGTTATATAAGTTGTTCCCGTCCTAAAAATGCATGGAATATCTGCCAGTGGACATTAAGCACAATCAATCAATCAAACAATCAATCAATCAATCATCCCAAATTCTAAACCCAGATACTGTGCTGAAGAGACTTATCGTTTACTTGTAAAGTTTAAACTCAATGACGAAAAGAAGATTACCGGACTCTCTGATATCCTCCAAAACAGGAGTATGGTCAGGTGCTGCGAAAAGTTAGGCCCTTCACTCCCCCATGTGTTTCATCTGTCTTGGAATTCCTAAAGAGTTTAGATTCTGAATAACTGCTGTTACATCAGTATTCGTTAGTTACAGTTACGAAAAATCCATATCTTACTTCAGCTTATATCTAAATATTGTGTTTAAGAGGGTACGTTATGTTAAATTCAAAGCGTTTGTTGTGGACATTCATTAACATGCATTTTAAATACAATATTACCAAGGAATAAATATGGAGAATTTCAGTATTTTATATATTCATTTCATGGAGTAATCTCTTATCTCTCTTATCAGTAGCATTAGACCCAAAACCAAAACATAGGAAGTCCAAGATCAAAGCATAGCAAAAAGCAATCAAATCCAAAGAATATCATTAATAACAACTGAATGGTTCGTATTTTATTTTTAAAATATGTCTGTGATTCTTTACCATTATGTTTTGCGACTATTTTGGAAAAGACGCTTTTTTCAGATCACTTGTCCCTAATTCCGTTTTGAAGACTTTGTGGTGTCTCAATTTCTAGTTTTTCAGATTACACTTTAAGTTTGCTTCGATTCTTGTTTTTCATTTTGGAATATGAATGTCGTTTATCCGAGCAAACTAGAAATACTACACAAGATAAGCAGCATGATGAAATATAACAAGAAAAAAATCTTGTTGTAAAAATCAATAACAGTGAAGGTGTCAAATGCCTCATTCATTCTAGGAGTCCGAACACATGCGAAAAACGTGCTGAAATGAAACAATTTAGTCCTATTTATTAGGACGTATTTTCAAGAACATTGATTGCATTTCAATAAGGCGAAATTTGTTTGAAAAAAAAACAGATGTATTGGGATGAAATTGAGCTCAGGTTTAATCATTTCTAACAGTGATTTGAAATGAGGCGGCATGTTCAACAAATGCTTCGCTAACCAAGTTTTCCTGGAAGTAAAAATGCCTTTTAAACAGGGTTTAGCCATTGGAGATTGCATTTTGCTAGAATATTTTAAATTTATCATGACTTGTTGTGGAGTGATAGCCGATACATATACAAATCGGTTCCCCTGTAATGTTTAAGTTAATGTAACAGGACTAGACGATTTCCAACATTCTCAAATATACTTTGCAATAAAAGTATTTTTCAGGATTTTGACTCAGTAATTTTACCGAAATTTTTTTTTACAAAATTATTATATATCTGGAGTATTCTTTCTCAATTGTCTGGATATTTGAAATATGTTTTTGTTCCATTCTGTCTTGCTTGAGAGAATGTTATTTTAGTAAGATTTAAGGGTCAGACATCAGAGCCAATCCTTTTCCATTAAGGTATATATTTTGCAAGCACTTATCGATGGAGAACTATTTATGTTAGTTTTTAGTAATATTTACAGAGTTTTTTTTCTAGTTTTTTGTCTTATACAGTGTATCCTTAATCTCATACATTTTTTGTGTTTATTTTTATAGGAAGTTTGATTTTGTAAAGATGTTTCTTTAGAAATATTTATCAACACAATTAAAAAAACAAAAAACGATGAAGGAATTACAAAAGCTGAACATTTTATACATTATTAGTTATCAACTTTTAATCAATATTTCCTTTTAAGCTATAAACAAACATGTATTTCTTGCAGTAAATAAATTGCTTGTCAGTTATTTAATTTCTTTTAACATGTAACCCCCATGTTAGACATTATTATATGGTTTCAAACAGTAAATTTCTGTTGTTTAAGTCAATTAAAACCTTGTTAGCGCTATTGGTATTCGTTGAGCCGTATTAATACGTTTGGAGTGCATTAAGTTTAATACGGTGTAAAATGAGATTTATAAATAGTAATCATAGTGACAACGTCACAGCAAAGGACAAATAAACGTTTTCCACATTTCTGATTTGTAATATGTCAATGGAGTAATGCTCTGTTGACAGATAAGCAGTTGGCTGAACCCATTATTACTGCGTATAGACGTATCACACGTTCCATTTCATGAATGAATTTGTCCGAATGACCTCGGGTCTATCGGTGTAAATGCCGTCTTTTTACATTGTGACGTCAAGTTTTTGTGGGAAATTTCAGTAACTGACAATCCGTATATTGGACCACAGATTCGTAAGTCAATCTTAAGACAGAAAAAAACATGGCTAACAAAACGAAACAAAAGACAAACAATAACTCCTTGACCAAAGATATAGCTTCAGCAATGTAATATCGGTAAGCCATCAGGAAAATGGTAAATCATGATAATTAATCAAACCTTTCAAACATTAATGACACAGCAAAATAAAATATTCACCTAACATATTAATCTTTATTTAGGTTCTAATTCAGGCCAAATTCGGGAGATAAACATAACGTGCTTTATGGCCTATCAATACATTTAAACCGGTAAACTAGTTGGAATCTGCAATTACAAGCAAGAGGTTACTCATAGTCATTGGGTTAATCACGTCGACAATACAAAAACAACTCTTATTTATTTATCACCGACGTTGCTCAAATAGACGCAAGTTATCTATTGCATTAGAATATTTGGATCTAACCATGGAATTTCTTCTGAGTTGCATTTATTAATTTCCAGTTCCAAGAAAGTGCATTTTCAATGAAAACATATGCTTCATACTAAGATTTTTATCTCGAGACCACACAAAAGAGTAAACAAAGATTTTTGACAAAGTCATAAGTTTTCTATTATAAACATCCCAAGCGTATTTACTCTTCATAAGTACCTTCTTGATGGCCTTGTGAGAACCTCTAGGATTTCTAAATTCAACAATTTCCTTCATTTTTTATGTGATGGAATTAAGTATCTTGGACAGTTTCCCCATAGCTTGAGGGGTACCAAACACCTAAAGGAAATAAGTCTGAAAAATCATCTAAATGTTTTAATCAATTATCATTTTATATTAAAATGAATGCATCTTGGTGATCAAAATTTTTGATGATGAAATTACTATATATCTATTGAATAATTGCAGAGAAATGTGTGATTCAAATTTCTTTAAATTTTCATGTTTTCCTTCAAAGTAAATGTCTTAACAAAATATAAAGAAAATTAAACGAGTGGAAATTATTTTCGTGTAGTGGCGGGTACTCCCTTAAAATTCACATGTGTGCCGCATTAGATCTACACATCTGTGTCTATTCCTAGTATTGAGATTTTTGTCATTCTGAAAATACGGATGTCATGTAAACTACTGCAGCATTGATAATTCTATTCCAGGTTGAATCTTTCTATCTCCCTTGAATTTTATAGCTATCATCATGGAATCGGTTAATTTCTATCAGTGTATGTCTGATATGGAAGGCCTTTTACATATAAAAAGAATTCAGTAATTCCCAATTAGCAGACAAAAATTGTTAAACGACAAACAAGATTTTGGCCAAATGAAGAGAAACAGAAAATAAACAATACTCTGGTGTTCTATCGGAACAGATGCATACTCCCCTCCTTACTCTGCGTAAAATGGGCACTAATACAGTGAACAGAACTCACTAAGGATACTCTTGATCACCATTCTAGTATAATGGCAAAGTCAATGTCTTTTTATGAAAGTTCAACAAGACGCAACATGACCCATATACATATATTATTAAAAAACAAACACAAAACTATGAACCATGCGACCCCATTAAAAAAACGGGGTTGAACTCAGGGGTTCCTAAGGGTAATCTGTTCCAACCCTTTGAAAGACACCGGACGCATTGTTCATTTTCCGACAATCGTCATTACAGGGTAAAGGGGAAGGTTTCAATGAATTCCAACCTCCAGACGGGGATAGCGAGCAGCCAATTCTTGGTTTATTCCGCAACTTCACACGAGAAGGTCCGTCTTAATCTGCGAAACGTATATTCCGTACAGGCCAACAAGATTTTGATGTCGACCGTAATATAACTAGAGTGATGACTTCAACCAAAAAGAAAAATATCTTTTTTGTATCAACGACCCAGCTCTGTCTACAAAATGGATGTATTGGATCCATATTATTGAAATCATTTGTACGTCAGAGCATCTGAAATGTTACTGCCATTAAACGGGAAGTTGACTATTAGAAAGTTGAAGTCATCTGGTTTGTTATAAAGTTTTGTGTGACGCCGCCCTCCGTTGTTTAACTCGAGATAAAGATTAAGTTTTGAGGCTACATTGATAAACAAATATTGGTAAAAATCGAAAACTTATTTGATTAAAATTTAGCCTGGTTATATTTACTATTAATCGGTCACATTTCTATTGACAACGTAAAGATTTTCAAGGAAACACAAATAATCATTTCTTAAAAAATGTTTTAAGATTATTTTTGTTTTTCCAAAAAACGTTCAAAAGAAAAAAAGCCATTAAAAGGCAACAGTTTAATTGATGAATGGTGAAAAAAAAACAATCGTCATTTATTAAGTTCTGCTTCAAAGGATTTTGGTTTTGGATGGTCTAGACAATGAATGACAATTGGTAAATTGGACTTTCCATTTTATTTTGCGTGATTCTGTCATTTTGGAAATTTTGCCTGTTTGAAGTATCTGTTTGAAATGTAATTTGCAGGCGAGAATGAAATATATCCGCGCTGGTCAATTAAAGAAATCAGTTTCTTTTCGTAGTTTATAATCGATTGATTTATAGGATCTGACGTCCCTATAAATCCAAAACAGAAAATTTCGATAATCAGTGCATTTAATAACTTGATTTACGATAGAATTTTATGAATGTCTTAAAGGCAGTGATAATTTGTTTATCGTCACACGATAAGCGAAGAAATCATCCAGTAAATAAGTCTCAAACGTATCTTTGTGATGCAGAAACTAAACATTTTGACAAGAACAAGATTGTATAACAAGTTCTTATTTCTTTACTTCTTGTGAATTATTAATCAAATAATCCTTCAGAGAAATTCTGATATCTAATAATGTGGAATTGGAAGTTTTGGATTTTAGTAGTGTCCTTACAGTTAATAAAAAGTTATTGCTACACAATAGCGGATATTGAACCCAGGAAATATAAAACGAACATTGGTGAAATAATTGGAATGCTAATTCATTTTCAAGACAGAGATTTAAGACCAGTTGAGGCATTTTTGGGCATCCAGTATGCTTCCATCCGCTTTAAAAGATTACGATTCCTTCCGCCAGTAAGGTCACTGGAAGTCTGGATTGGAGGGTATTTGTTTTCCGTTTCTAGTTCAGAATTTATCAAAGGTGTATGTCCACAATCAAGATTACTTGAACAACAACTTCTTAATCTGTATCCAAACTTTTATGTGGACCAACTGCAAAGCAAGTCGTCGTTCTCTGTATTTCAAACTGAAGATTGTTTGCGGATCAATATGTACATTCCTAGACTAGGTTGGTATTTTAAAACGTAGAAAGAATAAGATAATATTGAAAATAAATACCGTAAATAACTTTATTATATATAATCAATTTAAATGAAGTAAAATATATATTAAAGAACTGTTTATCAACCATTTAAACCTTTTAACTCTGTTATTCCAGGCTTTGTAGATACAAATATTTGTGGGAAAAGTAAATTGAATTGTTATTTAAAAATGCCTTAACGCTAACTATAATAATAGCTGAATATGTTTTCTCTCCGAGGACAAGTTTAACCACACAGTTTGAGAGGAATTCAAAAATAAAATAAAGGAAACCAAAAATGTTTTCCGCTAATTATTTTAAAAGGTGATTTAAACTTGATATGTGTGCCAAAATCTAGACACATTCTTTGTTTTCCTGACAATTTTAGTATTTAGTGTTGGTTTTTAACGTTTTTAGTTTAGATTTGATTTCGAACACTAAATAATAAAACAAAATTGAAATGGATGTTTGAATTGCAAAATCAGACGCAAACTGAAACCTGCCATCCTATTTGAATATGAGAAATTGAGAGTAAAATTGTTGCAGTTCCAATAATTTCTTCTTTTTCACATACATATACGTTATATAATCATTTTATAAGGCAATGGCCACGACACTCCTGTTTTACATGCCGTCGTAAAAATTAACACTGTAAGAGTAGTTATAATCACGGTGTTTTAATTTTCGCTATCTTCGCGGACATGATTTTACTATTTGATGTTGATTTTAAACTTGGCATTGCTACAAAATAGGCAAAATACGCGAAAATTTTATACCTGCGAAAAGATTTGAAATTTGTGTCCGCGTCAGTTTATATACTTAAACTTTTACAGTATAAGATCTAAAATAACTAGGATATATACTAAATGATACAAAAATTTTTAAACTGGTGGTGCCTAAGGCATCTCTTACTAGATTACAAAAACAACATAGCTTAGACAATTTTTCGACAGCATTATCATTTTTTTTAAAGTCATTCAAAGCAAATACTGGTTCCAGAATAAAACACAATAGAGGTGTTGCGCGCAAGACAGCGGGTGTTTATCTTTCCGGAGCACCTGATCCCACTCCTTTTTGAATCTTGGATTTCAAGCCTTTGATCCTTTTGATTTCGTTTTGTATTTTGGTTTGTTTCGAATCTGTCCTGTCTCTTTGACCGTGCACTGTTGATCTCAAACGTGGATATTCTACACGAGGCTGAATAAATTCTCCATTCTATATTAAATATTTGACGGACAAAATCATGTTAAAAAATGTCACATGCTTTCAAAATTGCATTATCTGTATAATAGAAATGCTGAAGCAAACAACAGTTTAGTGACCGGTTGTGATAGAAAATCGTAGGATTATTATTACTTTGTAACGTAGGAAATTGTTGTATGATTGAAACTAATTGGCGGAAGACGTGAACTATCTGAATTCCCATTGGACTAAACTATCTTATAGAACATTTCTTATAAATCTATATCTTCTTATGAGACAATGAGAGAGGTACTATATTATTGTCTGTATAACCAATTATCTTTATCGAACCACCAAGAAGGAAACATATTGCTTTCATATTGACATTAACAGATGTGCCAATTTGAATGTTTCACCTTTTTCTATTACAAAACGTTTAGGGGAAAAAAATTAACCGATTTTTTTTACAAGAGCATTTTCTTTAATAAATACAAGTTAAACCAATGTTAAAAACAAAGAACATGGAATATATGCCAGATCCATATCTTAAATAAGCCCACAACACACACTAAGAAGCAATTTAACTGCGTGCAGAACACTTTTCAGTATTTAACTTCATCAGACATGCTAGGGGCCAAAATTAGGGAAATCAGGCAAAAAACGAATGTTTAATTTCATTTATAGACCAGATAAAATATACACTTCATGGCGTAATGAACAACGACTAGCCAAATTACAATGTTGTAAAGATGTAAACTGTATCTTTACAACAAACATTCCAGTGCCAGAAAAGAAATTGTAAAAGTATACAGCTAAAGTGAAGAAATTTAATATGTGTTTTTCGTTAATGCAATTGTCATTAACAAATGAAAAAATGCATGTATCTTAAGTTAAAACCTGAGGTTGTATCTTCAAATTTTAAATGAATCTTAAGTTTCTAACGCTGTTACAATAAAAAAGTCTCTGAAACAAAAAAAGCACAACTGAATAAACTGTCTTTTATATGAACAAAGCCTATTAATAGTCGAATAATTCTATTTACTTTAATACGGTGACGTCACGAAAGAAGTTCGAATTGCAACGTCCTGGTAATATCCAAATGTTCAACAATTTTCAAACAGTTTGAGTGTTATACTTGATAGTGAATCAGTATTCAAATAGAGAATCTTACATTGTTAGCAATTGTTAGTCGTATTTTTACAATCGATATAGTTTTATTAAAACATTCAATTTCGAACCTTGGCGAGGATTTGAAGGTTCAACAATCGAGATTTAAAAAACAATACGATTATCACTGATTTAACAATGCATGATTTGGTTTCTCTAATTCTTCAATGGACTAATTTTATCGGTTTGAGTCAAGATATTGTCTAAAACCCTAGGTGAATAGTGACTCCGATGCACGTGGCGTTGATATTAATGCTCGTGGATTTGACAATCACCTTTTTTAAATCGGTCGAATGCTTAAAACGCACAACAATGAGAGAAATGTTTTTCACCTATAGGGAAAGCGGTCACTTAAGGTCATAGTAATTTATGTTTGCCTGAAGTAAATAATTTTTTAAGGAAATAGCAATTTAGTGATAAAGTTCTCATCAGCGATTGATAATTGAATACGATTAAGGAATAGTTCAAACAGTGGTAACAAACCATAAGTTGTATTGGTAAGCGATCTCACTGCTTACTTCTGGGATGTCTGTTTATCAAATTTACTTAATAGATTTGTCAATAAATGTGTTATTGACTCAATGTTTTTCATCTCTTTGAATAAGATAATGACTTGTTTGGTTAAACTATAAGATCGAGATATTATTGTTTGTGAAAAAAAACAGGTTTAGCAATGCTGTACAAATATGGGAATGCGGTTATTCTTTCTGGGCGCGTGTTTCAAGGAGTAACCTCTAAACAACAGCAGAATTTTGACTAAAACATTTGAAGATCAAGATCCAAACATAATAAAATAACTTACCCATATCCAGAATAAACCGAAATCTAGCGGTAAAAACGTCTAACATGTGCTATCCTAGGACTGAAGCATACTCCACTATTTCTGGATTTTAGAATTTATATTGGTAATGGAAGTTGTAAGCACAATCAGTTCAATGTTTACTTGATGCCAGTGAGACAAATCGTACAACAAAAATGCAAGACGAGCCGAAAATATATAATAAAATTAAAAAAAATGTACAGGTACTTGCGGCATTGAGCATCTATCATGTCCAATCAAAGAATGAATTCTACGAAATTATAGGTTGCCTTGGAAAAGCCAAAGGTTTCAGGGGTTTTGAAATCGCAAACACTATACACATTAAAATAAAAAAAAAATATCCTGCGGAGACTGAAGCAGGGAACAGTCATAAGGCACGCGGAAAATTTTTTTTTCTTTTCAAAAATAATCCAATCATTAGTTTAGAATAGAATTCCTTATGAAAGATATGAAAAATATGATCCACAGAAAGTAAAATCCAGACATCAGCATCCTCTTGATAAAACTGAAAAAGACGGAAAATCGCATTCAACTGCAAACGCTACTTTTAACATCCTCTCCCTTTGTGTGATGTGTATTTACCATCCTTTCCATTTGTGAGATGTATATTAGGATTTTGCCTGTTCATATACAAAATTGTACTTTTTGACAAAACACGATAAATTTAAAGATTAAATCGAAAGAATTTATCATTGAATAAATTCAATGTCGATTTAAACATTTTGTACTTTAAACTATATTAGCTTAGAACTTACAACCACATGGGGACCGGGTTATAGATAAAGGTCGTTCGGCTTCTTCGCCTGTAGGTAAAACCGCTTATGAGCGTTTATTCGTTCGGACAGAATGTATAAATACTTCCTTTCCTAAATATTGTGCCAGCAAAGACTATGCACTCAGTTACCTTGTCTAAAAGGGACGTCCCTGGTTATGGGGGATTTTTAAACTAATAATCTATCCGGAAGGAGACATTAAAGAAGCACCGTGTTTAGAAAATAACACATTTTATGCATGTTATAGACTCCTTGTAAAAGCTCATTTTGAGTTTTCAACAGGCGACCAGGTACCAGGTAACATTTTCCACACCTATTCCACCCGCAATTTTATAGCAATATATAAGTCCGTTCCTTACCGGCACCCTGGTCACAGCCTACATATTGTCTTATTGTACGTAAACTTTTCCCGTCCTGAATATGGCTGAAATATTGCAATCAATCAATCAACCAATCAATCACTTGAACTTAAAAAGACTAAGTAATATGTAACCAGGACGTTATTGTTATGATGCTTTGCTTCTACAAAAACTGGTTTTACGGAATAAGGTTAATTTAAAGTGTCATTGAATCCATTATAATTGTTGCTGAAATTTTGGAGTGATAGGAACTGAACATCATTAAGTAAAACCGATATATTAAACTTGTCGACATAATCATCAAGAACAATGTCATAGTCTTAACTGACCTAAAGCAGGTTACCAGGAGAAAAAAATAGTGAAAAGGAAATTATAATAGGTGTTGAAAACAAAAAGAGGGAAAAAACTGACATTAAACATTTGTAACATACGAAATACGGGATTGTTGACGTCCATAAACCTAATGATACGACTACAAATTTTACTTTAGGTCTGACCAAGAAGGAATGATTTTGTTCACGAACTATGTAGAAAAACATGGCTTTAATAGTTTTTCTCTATTTCAGGTAAGTCGTCGATAGAAAAGCTTTCCCTCCAGACAGGTATTGTTAGTTTATGCGATAATCATTCCTATTTATTCAGATTAATTTTTTTGTATATCCTTTCTTATACTAATGCCACACCTGAATGGGTTCTGGAAAGGATTAAGGACAATTCCCGAGTTTATTGTCCATCCAATATCGCATCTATCATTAAATTACCTATTTTTTTTTATTTCAAACGATTAACGTCATAGTGAAAATCTAATTTTAGGCTAAAGTTAAATTACCTTGATAATAGACTATATATCCTTAACATGTAGGCATTGGCACTATTAAAATATTAAGTTTTGTATTTATATATATTGCGATAAAAGCTTATGTGTTACATTTTAAGTTTAAAATACAATCAAACACTGGAGTAAAAAAGAGTAAGATGACAGCATTTAAAAAATGTCACCTGCAGGATTTGAACTCGTTCGGATAAAATATATTCATATTACAATTGTCTGCACGCTTCACCACAGGACCACACTGGACATATTGTATATTACGATTTTAAACGGATAAAAATGTAACATCAAAGTACGGTCAAGTTTTTTTTAAAGTTGTTTTTTAGTCAAGGACCTTGACAACCAAACTAAATCTTATTTACATCCACAGAAACTACAATTAAGTATCTTAAAAGACATACTCTTTTCTGGTTACGAAGGCACTTCGAGGGGGATTCCCATGAGATAATGCTAAAAATCGATTAAAATATTAAATTGCATCTATGTTAATTTTTGTTTCCATTTCTTTACAACGTTGAGAATCGATACATTTTGACAAAATATTATCAACAGGTCATTTTATTTATCTAATGTTTTAGTTTTTGTCGAGTAACAAACAACTTGAAAATTGGCATTCTTAGTGAACAATTTTCTGGGGAAATTGATCAAACCTCTTTATATTTTTTGCAAGCAATAAAGAAGTTTTGAACAAGGGGAAGATGATTTTTACTTACAGCTTTCAATTTGTCTAAACACTTAAAACGTATTAACGTATTCGAGAATGGTTATTATGGGGACAAAATTTGCGAAGTGATGACGTATTTCTTTCCACTAGAACACCTTAGTTGAATAGCTTTCTTGTCAGCAACAACACTCTTTGAATAAAATCCTGATAGAAGGAACAAGTTCTGGAGTTCCAAATCCACTGGGAAATATATTTTAAACGGCAATCGGGATGTTGCTTCATATGAACGGAAAGTTCACAATTGTGATAATCATAATTTTTCTGTAATCGTTAGCTTTGTTTTTGATTCCTCACTTACTGTTTATTTCTATATAAAGGTGATGCATATAACTAAAATTTTCTGTGTTGTCTGTGTCTGTAGTATCCTAAATTTCAAGTTGAAACGAGAAGAATAAATCGACAAAGAAGTTCTTATAAGCTGGAAAATTCTGATGGTTGGACAAAGCCATCAACAAAGTCCATCTTCAGAGCACAAGGATCTAAATAGTGTACGTTTCAGTTAGAGCGTTTCTCTCACATTTTTGAACTGGACTCGAAAATGGGCAACAATAAAAAAAAATTACAAGCAAAACATCTTTGTATAAAACATAAACATATTTTATACAATCAATAATTAAATGGTTTATTGGTCCTTTTTTGTGATTCATTCAAAAGAAATTTAGCTCTCATAGCCTTTTTCTAACTTACATGCATGTCGTTAAATTTAAAACAAAAGTTTAAGTTAAATAAAACCTCTGTTCAAACTGTGAACACTGTTTAACTTGATATCAAATATATCAGAAAATATAAATATTACTAAAATAAAAGTATGCTGTAATTTTTAAAAATTTCGGTAATAAAATTTAAAAAAATATGGATATGAAACAATCTCTAAGGAATCCTCCATTTATCATGCGGCTACACTTATTTTAAGATGCGTTTCGTTATTAACAGATCAATGGAATCAATCTTTTTATTATCATTTATGTGATATTCTCCATAGTTGTTACATTTCGTGTGCACTGAGTATCATCTAAACAAACAATCGATCTCTTAGGTTAATTAAGGATTCAATAAGCTGCAACAATGCAAATTGATACGTGATCAGTTTATTAATTGTCGTTTCCAATATAGAACACGATTTTGTTATGCCGTAAATGGGCTAAATAAATCAATGCTACGAAAAATATTAAAAATGATATTCACACATCATGAAACCTAAAAAAATATAGCACATGCTTTCAGAATATAAAGTCTACGTTGCAATAGAAAATTTGTGTTTACTAGAAAAACTTAAAAACAGTTAATTTGTGTTTCTTAATTAAATTCCCGAATGCCTTTAAGTGCTGAGTGCATTTATTCATCTCTGATACGAAATTCTAGTTTTACGCATATGTACTAAATTAAATTTAAGGGTAATCATCTACATTTATGCACATGTATACATTTTCTAAAACGTATATTTGAACTTTTATCAGTAGCATATTACACTTGAAATGAAAACAATCTATTAATGTAATAGGTTTGTCATACTGGTCGTGTTTGCAATTCACGATATTTCTTAATCTCAACCTCCACGACCAATCTTGGGATCGGATTTTCTCGGTTTCAACTCCGATTTTTGTCGGTATTGGCCGATTGTGGTTCAATAAGATATTTCAAAGAGATGCTTAATTTAAAGAGTTTGTGGATTCCAAGCCTTTGTTCCTTTCACTTTCGTTTTATATTTAAGTTTGTTTCAAATTTGTCTTGTCTCTATTGACTATGCACTTTTGATCTAATACATGGGTATACTGGACTCATGTACATTTTTATTCAGAATACTTAAATGGCAATTAACACAACAGAACGTTAAAGGAGAAAAAATTCTTTTCATTTCTTTATTATTTTCAAATAAATAGAGAATGTTGAAATTCGTCTGCCCCTTTTATCTTAACCTTAACTTGGCAAATACTATATATACAGCGATTTGTACATGTCTTGGCTATCATCCCACAAAATATCATAATAGGTTTAAAATCTTCTAGTGAAACGCTGTATTCCATGGCGCACCCCCTGTTACGCAATTTTACTTCCTGGAAAGCTTGGTTACCAACGCGTTGTTGGAACATACCGCCATATTCAAAATTTCTCTAAAAACGGATCATACCTGGTCTCAAATTCATCCCAAGACATCTATCTTTCAAATAAATTATCCCTTATTAAAATTCATCAACTTTTCTTGTAAATACGGCGTAATTAATGGGACTATTTTGTGTATTTTTAGCACTATTTTTGCGTGTGTTTTAACTTCCGGTTTGACACCATTAACAGACTTGCTTCATTACTTAGTCTGAAGGATTGAATTGGTTTTTCTAAACTCAGATAAGTATCTGAACCATTATTATAAAAATTAAACAAAGCATGCATATTAATGCTACTCCGTATTTCTCTTCGCATGTAAATGAAACGTTATACCTGATATCGGAAAGATTTATAAATATTTAAAATTGACCATCCAAGCTGATTAAAAGATCATAGAGTGTATGTCAAATCAAAGAGTACAACTGTGTTACGGGGTGTCAGTATAAATAAAAAAGGCAAATAAGGTCTTCATTATAAAAGTTTTAACAATGAGAAATGCAATCGTCTTATCATAATAAAATCTATTAAAAAAGGTATTAATGCGTTTGAATACTATTTGTAAATTGCAAAAACAAATAAACAGATATTATTGCATGAAGATTAACTAAAGCCACATGCTGAAGGTTAACCTGGTTAAGAGTCAATTAAATTTAATGAAGCGACAGTAAAAAAGAAAAACCGTTTATGTAATGCTAAAGATCAAGGTGGACACAGTTCTAATTTTGCATTTTGCATGTTGTTATCAGACTCTTGTCTCAAAATAATTACGTTGATGGACGGAAAAAGGAAGCAGAATACCCTAATGGTTGGAGGCTAGCAGGTCAAATGGCTTATGGTTATTGATCCTTTTATGTCTGAACTACATTTCTTTAATTGATTTTTCTGTTCTTTAAGTGAAAGAAATTATAAAAATGCAAAAATAGGTGAAGAAGGGAAACAATATCGATTTAGAGTTTGTAGGTTAAGGTGAAAGGTCAGTCGCTTAATTTAAATGATACAGTTTTTCAAAACGGTTGTGATCTACTGTTAACTATTAACTTTTTTAAATTTTTAGGTATGTTTTTTTTAAGGTTTTCTTACATAATTTTCCATTTTCAATATATTAGGCGGTAAATATATACTTTTTGCTGATGTTGAATTTTGTTTCTTGTGACATTGGATGTTTTTATTCTCCTTTTGTTCTGGGCATGGTCTCCCCATTTACCACAAAATGATGGGCAAAATATAAAAGGAATAATTCTGTTTAAACATGTGGTAATGAAAGACCAGATGTGAATTGTCAGTTAACTAAAATTTGTATAAATATTTGGATGACCAATGAAGCTGATTGAATGAATTCCTAACAGCTTAAAATAAGAGCTAAAAATAATCGCATATTCTATTTTTCCTGAAGTTGGGTGAAATAGTTAAAACGGGATATTAAAATCAGGTTACGATTTTCTTGCTTTTTTATTCGACATACCACATCAACCTTTTCTGTAAATTGTTCTATTATCAGTTTTCTTTCAAGTGTTTTCTGTGTTGTGTTCTGTTCCTTCTTTAGAACACGGTGATGATTTACGAATTTAATTTGCCTTTCCCCTTTTCCAACATTTGTTTTACTTTTTTGTGTTATTAAGGGTATTCTTTAGCCCAGTTGTCAGACTTATATGTGATGAAATTTATCAAACAATGTTCTACAGAAATTTGTTGCATTTGCTTAGATTTTAAAGCACTTGAAGCCTGGAAACGCTTCGAAAAGTATTGCGCTTAGTAGTTCTCCCTTCCGTCGGATTTGGCTTCCCATTTAGATATGTTTGGATTTAGTGCTTTTTTGCTATATTTAGATCTTTAGGTTCTTATGCTGCTGAAGATACTCCTTAAAATGTTCATATAGCATACCCAAAATTTCCATACTAATTCAACATTTGTTCTTTTGTTTTTTTTGAAACAATTTGCATTGACCAATGTCTATGCAGGTGAATGATGTCATCGAGAAAATTCACCATCCAAGCTGTCAGACTTGTCTTACATGAATTTTATCAACAAGGTTTTACAGAAATTTGCTGCATTTGCTGAAATTCTAAAGCATTGAAAATACGGAAAGTTTTTCGAAAAGTATTACACTTAGTAGTTGTTTTATTCCGCTGGATTTGGCTTCCCGTTTATATTTGTTTGGATTTGAGTGCTTCTTTATCCATATTTGAATCTTTGACTTCCTATGTTTCGGTTCTAATGCTACTGATGATAGGTTACTCCTTGAAATGTACACATAATGTAAAAAGAGGAATATGCTGTAAATATTCACGACACAAACATCTCATATATACAAGTAAATTCCAAGCAACGGAACAGCGCTTTGATTGCTGTTTTTCATATCAAAGTCACAGTGTTAACACGAACAAAAAACTCGCACCTCACAGTTAGTTCAAGACGGCCCCTACCACCGGTTTGACCGGAATTCTATGCTAGATGTCGAAACCTCTACATCTGTGTCGTGAAGCTAACAAATGCGGTGCTAGGTCATCAAATTATAGACATTCACGGGCAAAGAAATCGAACAAAATCTGTCATATGATGCTCGACAATAATACATACAAAATCAAACACAATGTAAAATCAATCACAGGGCACATCAAAATTATAGTATGCCAAAAATTTTCCATATGTATTCAATATTGCTTATTTTGTATTTTACAACGGTTGATAAATTATTTTTCAAATTGCCTTAGTATTTCATTATTCTTTGGAAAATTTATTCATTTTTGCAAGTTCAAATTTGTGTGTATTGAAGAAAAATACAGAAAAAAATCTGTATATTAACAAAATATTTATGTTTAATTTTGATACCAAAATACCTTGTTGTGGTGTAATGATCTTCGATAGATTTCTAATAGTTTTTTTACCTTCCGAACCATTCCCAAATATATTTGAATGGCTATCTAATGAGCAGACAGTTAAAAGGTTTCAAATTTGGAATCTCAGTATTGTCAAAAATGTGAGCATAAATTCTCAATGTAATTTCTGTTTGGATGTACTTATTGATAAGAAATAATGTTAATCGGAATAATCTTATAAGATACAGGAAATAGTATGTAAGTTGCTTTGCGTTACGATTCTTGATAGTCATGTATATATATAATATTTTGTTTTTGTTGTAAACTGTTGGTAAGCTTTGTTTTTTTTAATTGTTATACATACGACAGCCTAATAAATAATCTTTTAAGAGTCTTGTCTACTGTTTTGTACCTTTGGCATCTCTGTCTTTAACATGTTCTTCCGTGTTGGCTTACAAGGGAACTTATTTTGTATCAGGTGCTTTTACTGATTTCAATTACTTATTTATTGTGAGTTTTTACGCTTGTGATGTATTTTTATTAATTGTCATCTTGTCTTCTAATTGTTTGTGAGCTTGTCATTTTGTCCGCTAATTTTCTTTAGCTTTGAAAACAAAAAGCAGGACTTTAATGAGCATCTTAAACAGGTCAAGTTGTCTGCTTTAAATGTTTATTTTAAGTGCTTTATTAAATCAAGCTTACCTTGCGCTTAACTTGTTATTCTGGTAACTGATGTTCTGGTATCCTGCTTAATTTGCTTACTGGCACTGGGAATACAAGTCGGAAGCAATAAGCTTCTTTTAACGAGTGATGACATTGGGCGATTGAATGATTACTTTCAGAGATACTATGAGGAAATATGTTATTGATTTGTAATGAACTGAAAAGATAATATGCTTTTGAAAACGCAGTAGAAATGAAGAGTGTCGGAATTTTTGATACAGTACCGGTTTTAATAACCATTTTTAATTTACTGCCTTTAGTTCGTAGCGGAATAAAACCACGCGTGTTTAATACTATGTTTGGAAGTGTCGAGGGAATGATCTTACCATTTCAAGATACAACAATGCATCCAGTTGAAGTATTTACTGACATTCTGTATGCTTCACTAGAACAGAAAACTATCTATACGTATTTTGATAAATCAGTGGATTCTTCAGAAAATTGGTTAGGACATAGAACATATTCTAACAGTGGGAATCGGAGAGTTTGTCCACAATTTCTCACTGGTGATATGGAAGCAAAGGCTAACAATTCAATTCAGTATTGGAATCGTTTAAGAAGAATAGAACCGTATACAATGAATCAAGACACAAATTGTCTGCGACTTAATCTGTTTATTCCCTTAGTAGGTGAGTCCTTTTCCATTTTGAGCAAAATCTACGTATCTGATTTAAAAAATTATTTCGTTCAAAGGTTAATTTTGCGGTCAATGCAGAGTCAGAAAATTAGATTACCTGTTCACGATGCTGGAACTTGGAAATTTATTTCATATGCACTAAATTAAGTGTCATAAGAAACTTTTTTTAGCTTAAAACACGTTTCATGTTGATATTATATAACAAATTTATTTTATTATATAGCTATCACCCTTTTATCTATTTACAATTGTTTTGTCCGAGAATCCGACATATCCTGTTTGACAATATATTAAGTTTAGGACAAAACCTGCGTACGAAATTCATAACTCACAGTCCATTAAACAAGGCACGTTAAATAAAACCGATTAGTTTAAAACAGAAACAATAAGAAAAGATATTTGACACTTTCTAATTAAAAAAAGAAAATGCCAGGTGTCGTAGAAGGTATGCCTCCTTGTACAACGCTAGACACTTGTTGAAATTGGAAGAACTATAGTAACATGTACACTTAAAAGAAATCTTTGAGATTTGAAAACATTGTAAAAGGTTCAAGATTGAGCTCAAATATGTAATAAATCGAAGTAAAATTCTAGGGTCTTTTGGAAAAATGGTGACCAAATTAAATTAAAGACTAATTAACGAATGACAACCACTTGACTACGGGTTCATGGCTTGGGACAGGCAAAAAGTTATGTAGCGGGGTTAAACCTGTTGGTGAGCGCTCAACCGTAAGTGGTGTGATATAACAATAAAAACACACTGTAAAATTTGATATTAAAAACCGACAACAAATACAATTAAAACTAATACATCATAAAACAAAAGTGCCGACCTCGAAATAGCACTCGCAGTTGCTGTAGGCTAGTTAAAAACCCAAAAGCTACCAATCAGGAAACCCAGTTTTTCTTTAATACGGTGTCAATATTAACAGGTCCAATTTGTTTTAGTGTTTAGAATTTAAATATCATTAGAAGTCAAAATAAATATGGGTTGTGCAAATGTTCTCAAACCTCATTAATATCGGTGTATTGCCATTAATATGGCCTCGTCGGTTTGATTTTAATTGGAACAAGTAAAGTTATCTTGAAGTCGGTCAGACAAATTCTCAATCGACAAAAAGATTGCTGCCATTCTCTAAATAAAGAACAATCTTTTCGAAAATTTAATAGTCTCATAGGTGTTATACTACACATGTTTTCAATTTGATACCTGCCATTGTAATTTATCCAAATTAAGCACAATACTAAAAACAATTATACTTATCGCTAAATTGATGCCAAATTTTATTTGGCAACTAATAATTTTAAAGGTGTTCTCAGTTGCAATCAGGACATGATCTTCAATCTCATTGTCATAGTGGATTGTAAGCAGTACAGGTAATTTTGGGGGCACATTAGTGAATTGTTCCCAGAATCAAATTACAATATATGGAAAGAAGGGAAATAATTATCTTTTTACATATTAATGATTGTTATTCATTTACATTAATAAATGCTAGTTTGAAGATACAAACTTTAATTGGTGTGTAAACTCAGCTGATGTACTCACAATCAAATAATGTCCGACTTCATATACAGTTTTTGTGAGAAGTGGATTCTACACATCAATGAATTTTGTAAAAATAATCAGTTATTACATATAATTCCATCTTAAAAGCAAAATACTTCAAAACGATGCTACAATTCCGTTCCGAGAGAGAAACTTTTTACGACGTATTAATGGAGTCTTATGACCTCATCAAAATTGGTTTATAGATTTTTTAACTTTTCCGTTATAATGGTTCTCCCTAAAAACAATATTGAAAATAAATGTTTATATGCATATGTAAGTATAGAATTATTTTCCCTTTGCTTTCGTTTTCACCAATATTGCTTATTAACATCACTTTCTGCGTATTTTAGAGTATGTATTGGACTTGTATCAGGAACATTCCTGTTTAATTCATGACTTTGGGAAAATAAGAAGATCATGTCGAATATGTCTCATTCATTTAGATGTAGAAGTAATGATTTTGTTTCTAGAATTGAAATAAACGTTGAACATTGACGGCAGACGCTATAATTTATTAAAGCCATGAGAGACATATAAGATATGTAAATATTTCCCACTACTGTCTGTACCAATATGGGAGTGTCATAACATTTTTACTGAACTGTCAAGCAGTGCCTAAAAATGACTAAGGTGTCAATACTTTTAAGTAACAGACATGAAGTCAATAATGTCAATTTCTTCTTAAACGGTGCTTTGCAGAGAATATCAATCATTTAGAATAACCTTAGATTAAACGGACATGTTAAAATTGGTTATGGTTATTATCCGTAGAAACAACATTTAATACACTGACATGATACCAACCGATTATAGTTACTTGAACCTTCGGTAAAGAAAGTTTCGGTGGGATGGCTTTGATCAATGTTTGATTTAGGTCACCAACTATCTAACTGCTGATTTTGTTAGATGGATTGAAATGTTATCGACTTAAATATTTACATTGAAACAGCAACTCTGTCATGTCGGAAAACCTAACGAAAAGGTCATAAGACTTACGATTAGTTTTGTATTATGTATGAAAGTTACGACCACTCGTAACACCTTTGACCTTTTGGGAAACGTTAATCTGAACTAAAATACAGCTTTATTAATGTTGAATAAATATGGTGATTTTTTGTTTGCTATATGTATATTTTAAGGAGTTTAGAACCAAAATATACAAAGTCAAAGATCCAAACATAGTAAAAGAAGTACTCAAATCCAAAAAATCGAAACAGGAAGCGAGTCTGACGGTAGGGATAACTACTAATTGTGATCAACTTCATGTTAGAGAAGTCCGAAAAATGGGTTGGTGAATACCCTTGGGGACCTCTGGTCCACCAGCAGAGCCATCGACCCAGTGGATTCAAAATACAATTTTACCAATTTTGAATAAAACAGATAGAAATGTCGAAAAATAGAATGTTGTTTTACAAGAAATCAAGTCAGACTATGTTAAAAAAAATTGGAATGTTTCAGACATTTTCGCAAAAGCCATTTAAGTCCCATTGACATTTAACATATTTGTTCGCACCCTTCTTCAGTTGAAGCAGCTTATTGTTATAGATCAACATGTTAGAATATTATAAAACATTGATAGGAAAAAGAGTGTTGAGTACCAGAACACGGCCCGACCATTGTGTTGTTCTTTTACATTCGTATTTGCTTTTGTTTCAATTAGTCAGTTGATTACCTCATAATGCATTTGATTTGCTAACAAAAATATGGTCTTTGGTTTTTTCAGTGGTTTTGTGATAGATTTATATATCTTTTCTACGTAGGTTCTCGCCCCGATATGGCTGAAATACTACCGACGTGGCGTTAACAACCACAATCAATCAATCAATCAATCAATATATTTCTTTTCGTCAAAATTTACTTGTTGAATATTTTATTTAACGTAATATTTTATGAGACTTCATAATTCCCTGTTGCGCCTTTGGATTATTTCATCAGATAATGTACTAAAAAGAAATAATGAAGACTAAACTGTCGATAATGCCATATCTTCAGAGGGTAATCGATTGGATGAGGCGCATAATAACTATGTTTCTATTATATTTACTACACAAAATGACACAGGGAGATTTCGCAAGCTATTTAATCTTTTATAAGAAAATTGGAAGACGCAATACGCTGCAAAATTTGCCACTTAAAAGTCAATCTATATTTCTTGAAGACTGATCCGCTTGACAAATCAGCTGATTACAATATCTATAGATAGCTTAACACATATTTAATATTCTTTGAATTCGATAAAGGAACAGAATCACAAACAGCAAATTTCTTATCTGGGTCACGGAATATATGAGGCAACCCCTTACAACTTGAGTATGTTCTGCCAAAATTGGTATGCAACACATTGGATAACATTGACATTAATGCTTTTCAAGCCAATCACCTACAGCAAAGGCATACATGAACCTCGTTTATATTTTACAAAATACGGAAATTTAAGAGGAACTATTGTCAACCCAAGTGAAAAGTCAATTCCAGTGGAGGTGTTGAGAGGATTACAATACGCAACAACCAGAAGACATATGTTGCGGTTTATGTCCCCTGTTAATTCCGTTGAAAGATGGATTGGAAATAGGATTTTCAATGATAATTTAATAGGAGTTTGCCCACAAACACACACTGAAAGGTTAAAAAGCGAAATCGGCGAACAAACACTGCATCATGGCGTTACTGAAAGAACTTCATTCATTCAAGAAGAAGATTGTTTAAGTCTAAACTTATTCATTCCAATGCAAGGTAAGACGTCATCATTGTTTCTGTAATTGATAAGTGTTATTGGTGAGGTTATAGGGGAGGTATTGATTTAATCTATATCAGTCAGTAGTTTTCAGCATGCTATTGTTTAATTAGAAGAAAAAATAGGTTTGTAGGCAAAAAATTTATTAGCTGTTGCAATAAATAACATTTTTGTGGTGATTAAGAATTTTAACATGATAATGCTGTAGTGGTCAGGTATGCAATTGTGTATTGTTTAGGGTACAACATATATTGTTTCAAGTCCAGTGTACAATACCATGTGAGAAATCAATAGTATACAGTCCAAAGAGACAAGAAAACTTTGAAACAAACTCAATGATTAAACGAAAACAAAAAGAAAAAAAGCTTGGATTCCTCGAACACATTTACAAAATAGGAATGGGATCAGGTGCTCATTAAGGATAAGCATCCCCTGTCTTGCGCAACACCCACCAAGTCTTTAAAAACAATTATTTTGTCGGGAAATATCAATATTTCAGTTCGTTATGTCGACGAATAAAATGTTTCCACTTAGGACAACGATAATCAATCTGCTATGGCGAGACAACATAAGTTTAAAACATACCTTAATATACTAAAGGAGATACCCAAGATTTCATTTTCTGGTATTGTTATCAAAATACATTTGCACAATGTCGTGACAGTCCGTACAAGAACAGATGTTTATGACCGAAACTTTATAGCTATAAGTGCTTTAATATGGATGCTTATACTATTTAATTGTGTCAAACACTGTTGCATTGAAACAGTAATATATTTACCGATTAATTTTTTGTTAGTGATCTGAAGCTCATGTCAACAACTACATGACCGTAATCGAACCAAAACAAAATATGGCCTCCGAAAACTCTCCAACAAAACTGTGTTACATGTGCTCCGGATGGATAATGACATTTGATCCCTAGCGAAGCATCTATTAACTTTAATTAGGGTTAACGTATGTTTGGTGAAATACCCCTTTATACTGAATTACTTAAGGCCAGAATATTTCAGCTTTGATTGTATAATTCATTGTAGCATTATCTTGACAACAGCAACCCTCTGTGCAAAACAAAACTCGATATAGCCATGAAAGGTCAGTTGGTTGAATGAAACACATTAAAATTATAGGCAGGAGATATATAAGGGTATTTTCACACAACAATGGGACAGGACAAGGGTCGTTTAGCCGCGTTTTTGACCCAAGAATTTGTCTGAATAATGAAAAGTGTCTTATATCTATTATTTATACAGTTTGTATTAAAAAATGAGTATTAAAATATAATCAAACAGTTTTGTAGTTTAATTTGTTGTACAATAATCACGTGGCAAGTACAAGTACAAATGTTTAGTTAAAATATCTTGGTGATGTTTGTGTGTAGACAAATCTATTTTGAACAAAACACCCATAAAAAGACGGTTATTAAGCAGCATTTTCACATCAGCATACTATTGTTTCATAAAATCTAAAATTTTGGCAAACGTTCTTCCTCCTTAACAATTTGAAAGTAGAATAGAAACCAACTGGTTTGTTATAAATCCTATAAATAGGTGTAACATCTATGTCTGTCTAGAGGAATAAATCGAAGTATGATGCCTGTAGTCATTTTCTATTTCCAATTCGTTAGCAATGCGCACTTTAGGTTTTTCCATTCAGTATACCGCAAAAACAGAACTACCTGAACACAATTCAATCGGTAAGGGCGCACAGTTTGCGCAATTGTAATGCGCATGTGGTATGGACTTAATTAATTATTTCATCCCTATGGAATCAATTTGTTCAAATTATTTACAAATCTATTACTTGTTATTCAAAACAATCCTGGATCCAATCAATATTTCAGTGAACCCTTCTTACATGGAAACGGGTCAAGATGTTTGATTTGTGGATAATTTACGCGCTCTTCTGATGTATTTAACGAAGACCTTAGAAATTTCTTCATTCTAGGTAATTTTCTACACTTTACTCTGATATTGCTTCTTTAATGCAATGTTATAAGTTGAAGATTAGGTTTTTCATCGTATTTCCTACTGTACTTTATGTTTTAAACTGCGACCTGACAATTAGCATGGTACAATTCCTCACGATAGATGCAATGAGCAGACATAAAATCATTGTTTTAGGTTTACTATTCAGCAAAGTTGAGATTTTGTTGTCTAAAGATTGCAAAGTTTGTTAACGTCCGGACCTCGTCAGTATTTGTATTATGCATATATTTTTCTGCTACATGTACCAGCTTTAATATTAATTAAAAGTCACATGTATTCAATCATAAAAGGAAGCGTTACTGCATATCAAATAAAAATATAAATAAAGGATCTCAACCCATTTTAAAAAGTTAAATGAATAAAAGGAAAGCATTCTTATCGTTTAAATGATTGGCTTGGTAGAATTTTTAGACTTAAGAAATGATTATTACGTTTTTTGGATACATCAAGTTCAATAACTACAGGTATCTATGATGATACTTATCGCTTACTACATGTACATCCCAAAAAGTTCAATGTCTTTTCTATCGCAACATACACGTTCTTCGACGTTGGTTCTTGTGCATTTATGAGGTTGATATTGTTGGGTTATTGGTTCTGTTTTGCTTTTCATATATATGCATTGCTATTGATGTATTTTTCATGTAGACCGATGCATAACAATGTACTCATTTGCCATGAAACGAAATGCAGGGCACGCTTCTGAAATGCCACAACATGATATTAATATCCATACCAAACATTTTTCTAAGAAGTATTGAAGACTACAAGTCTCACCCCCCGGACTGCACGTGTGAAAATTCCCTGTTCAAATATAATCCTGCCTGCCACGTAAATACTGCTGATCAGAATATTTTCGAATAAATTTCTCTACGAAATGTGTTTGCCAAAGGGGTTTCGAGATAATCAGCCTTTCTTAAGACACAGCCTATGCCGAAGTCCAGTAAGCCTGAATCAATAAACTGGAAGTTCAATTTCAAGATCCTTAAAATCGGTCTTCAGAGAACTGAAAATTGCCAAACATCTTTCTGAACTACATGACCAATATATTTTCGTCTCCGCCGATAAAGCATTTAACAACATGGTTTTTGTTTGTAAATCAAACTACATAGAATGCTTAATAAAGGAATTAGGTATTGACAGTTTACTTGACAACCCATCATATACCCCAACGACACTTACCAAAGAAGAAATTCTTGACAATCATTCTCCAGTTTTGTCTTTTTTTGATTTTGTAACTTAAAAAGAGGAATCTTCCTTCATTCCTATACCTATTGCGACCAACATCGATTGTGACTAAACCCCGGCTTTGATTACTGAGTAACACGATGGGTGCCACTAGTGGAGCAGGAGTTGCTAACCCTTCCGGAGCACCTGAACTCACCC
>JAULBM010295101.1:26668-38301 GCA_032357055.1 Geukensia granosissima | reverse complement strand
TGAGGGCCTCAGGGAAGATTAGTTGTAACTAACTGTGTTACCCTCTTTAAATAAAGCATTATTATTATTATTATTATAAAGGACATGTAATCATAAATTAAACCATATAAGTAATGTACAGTTGGAAAGATAAATGTATAAGATTTTCAAAACATGTCTTCTTTTTATTTTAATTAACCATTTAAAAAAATTATTGCAAATATTTTAGCCTACCCAATCCTAAATTTTTTGAGATCTCGTTTTTTTTTTTTTTTCGCCTTTCACCTATTATACCAAGGAGGTTGTAATAACCTCCTTGATTATACTAAATCCTGTATGGAATTTTGCTGCAATATATGTATATGATTTTATCAGTTATGGAAGTTCATTAAATTTGTTACCCCTAGGTTGCTAATTTCTGTTATTTTGATGCAAAAAGTTATGAAAAACCAGGAATTGGGAAATTTCAGATTTTTTCAGTTTTTCCCCTGTTTTGTAACTAGTTTTGTTTGGACTATTGGACTATAACCTTGGATTAAATTATTGGTACTATATATCAGCCAAAATAAAAGCCCAAGAAACCTATGTTAAAATGTTGTTTGCTTCCTTTAACAATTTTACCCCTACTCCTAAGATGGCTGTAAAGTATATCAAATAAACATATCATACATGTATTTCCAACAATAGTGTTAACTGCTATAAAATGTTTAAATAAAATATAATAAGTGCATTAACAGCTATCATAGTCTGGATTTCTTCTTGAATCTTTGAAAAATGAGGGGTTTAAAGGGGATTAAGCGACCAAGATGGTACATGTTTTCTAAGAAAATATTACCTGATTTCAGCATTTTGACCATAAAGGGGAAACTTGAAAATAAGACATTATATTTCTTCTATCTTAATTTATTACATCCCATTTTATTTCTATAATTAGATATTTACTGTTAAAGTCTATTGTTAGATTATTTTCAAGAGATTGTATTTTACTAAGTTTAGGGATAATTCCAGCAATTTTCATTTTGTGCTATTTTGTACCAACCAAGCCACAAACTAATACATTTGCAGTTTTTCTACAGTTTTAAATAAGTTAAACATAATGCAAACATATTGGATAACTTTGATAACATCAGTACGACATTATGAAACAAATTGTTATTAAAGCATGCCATGAAATGTTAAGTTCATTTTACATCATGCATGCTGCAACATGACTACAAACATGGCTGCCAAAGGCAATTCTTGTTTCTGATTGGCTGAATTTTAACATCAGCGATTCAGTCCATAGACAGGTTGGTTTCTGCATGACTTTTGTTCTACGTGTAGTTAACAGGGCCTTTTAATATTTTGGGACATTGATTTTTGGTACATTGTTTAGATTAAGGTTTGTATTGATTTTGGGATATCTAGCCTTATCGTTTCTGCATACAGGTAAATGGGGGAAAGGGTAAAAAAAATGCAATTTTGCAGGAAATGAGAAATTTCCATATTTGATAGAATTATAAGAGCTTTCAATGATTTTCCCTATGTTTTACTGTTTTTTAGCTAAAAAGGGGATTCAATTTTGAATAACATGAAAAAGCTACAAAAATCCTTGTAGGTAACTTTTGTTGCATTTTTCATGAGTAGTCATGGTAAAAATTCCATTAAATTAAATTTCTCATCTTCTGCAAAATCACATTTTTTAACCCTTTGACTCCCTTAAAATTAGATCATAGATGAGAAATAAAAATGTTTCTAAAATTAGGGTGTGGCCATTTTTGGACTCTGTATATCTCAATAACGGTAAGAGATGGGTCATGATGCTTACATATGGCATACTTTTATTGTGTATTCAGTATAATATATAAAATGTGTTTATTTCTTTCTTTCCACTGTCACTCCTAACTTAAATTTAGAGTGTTGTTTGTAATTTTGTTATGCTTGCAATGACCATTTATTGTAAATGTGTTTCGCAAATAAATATTGTCTATTGTCTTGGCACTGATTAAGATTACATATAAGACATGCATCCAATATTATCTACTAATTTTATAATCAGATAAGACGCGTGTAACGGGACATATAGTCGGATAATACGAAGTTGTAAGCCACCCTTTAAAAGTAACCTTTGATTCACCATAATCATAAATCATTGCTTAACGTTTGTATTTTAAGCATCACACATATCCTATATGTGTATATTACATATAATGGTGTAGTATCCAATTGTCTTCATTGGCTGATATAACCACGTGATTTGAAGGATATTCGAAATACTGACGCGTTGTTCCTATTTATACGTACATTGACGACATATTCCTAAAAAATAGATAGATTTTATACTAGAGTAACCATTCCACAAAAAGGTGAAATTTTGTTTAAATTGCTTATTCTCAGAACGATAAATGGAATTTAGCATTCTTCATCCAATTTTGATGGGATTTTTCATTGGATTCCTTTCAATAACAGCTTTCAGAATTGGTGCAGCTAATTATTCTATCTCTTACTGTTTTTGAGATAAAAGGGTCCAAAGAAGTCAAAAACACCATTTTAATGCATACATAAAATTTTCACTGTTGAGATTTTTTTTGTTGGATTCCTCTGAATTACTGTGTCAAATAAATTATATCATTCAATCAGATTACAGTGTCAAACATATTACTTTGTCATAAACATTAAAGTGTCATATTATTGCGTCAAAAACATTTTTGTGTCAAGCAAGTGCTAGTACTATGTTTATCTAAAGTGTTCTATTGTCGACATGCTGTGGACGTATCATGCTGCATGCTGCGCTTGCGAAGCACCTCAGTTATATAATCAACCATTGACTACAAGCATAATGAACTTTACATTTGGTTTCAGAAATGAAAGTCCACTTGTGATTATTTACCAAAATACAGCCCAGCGTGAAAGGATGAAAACTCTTGCTAAAAATGTTGTTTTTTTAGATGCAACATACAAAGGTTGGTATATTTCAAAAAATTATCATTGTCTTGTTAACTCTTGTGTCAACAAAAATTGATTATCTTACTTAAGATGCATAAGTCTATAGTTTTAAAGAAATTTGTTGCATAACTGTCTCATTAAAAATGATACCAGTTCTCGTAATTTTCAAAAACTAATGCTATGTTTATACAAATAGCTTGTATCTTGCCACTCTGATTTTAAGCTAATTAATATGAATAAAAAAACAATAAGACATACAGTCTATTGATATCTTAGTTATTTGGAATCTGATGAATCTATGTCATTGTTCACCATTTTCAGGACTCACTTCTTATGGATATGTGTTTTATACTCTTCTTGCAAGAAATGACCATGATAGAGGAACTCCACTCGCTTATTGTATTGCTTCACAGGATACGAGTTACATAGTAAGATTATTCCTGGAAAAGCTCCAGCTGTCGGCAAAGAGCCATGGATTCTCATTCTGTCCAAGGTAGTTATCACTCTTTCATGCTTTGCTATAAGTGTAAGACAGTTGGTGTCCTCTCCCTATTTTTATTTCCAACATTATAACCATACTATTCAAACAAAGTAGTAAGACGGACCTATGGTTGAAATATTTGGATAGTCATAGTCCTTTTCAATTGTCAGAGAATATGATTTAACATGATATACAACTGAGGGAATTACAATTGATATTTAAGCCAATGGTCTTGAGTGAATAGCACATTTTTTTTAATATTCCTTTCAAACTTTGCCGCATCATTAAGAAGCACATTCACTCTTATTGGATTGTTTTCAGAGTTGTTCATTAGGGAAAAAATTTTTTTCAGGAAAGCTCATAAAATTTTAGGGAGTTGGGTTGTAGGTTAAAATTCATTTTTGCAAACTGATGGGAGATACTAGTAGTGCCATATCAAGAAAACATGATCATTTCACAAAGTTTAATTCGAGATTTAGTTCTCATGAAGCAATTTTATCACATAGATCATTCATGGTGGACAGAGATAACAAAGAAATAGGAGCCATATCGACTGTTTTTCCAAGTACATGTATACTTTTATGCTGGTTTCATGTTCTTCAGGTAAATTTTGCATGGTATAAGGAATTTTCATTTAACTATTTACAGATTACCATTTATAATATACACCTGATCTGTCCTTAGTAACATTTTTTTCCTTCTTAGTCAGGAAATATGTTTTGATTTTAGAATGTAGAAATCAAAGTACCTTTAAAACTTACAATGATATTAAACTGAAACATCAAAATTTAAACTATCAAATATTTAAGAAAACCAAAATTTTTATTTTACAGTTAAATTTCAATTGGTATACTTAAAAGCTTGCTGAAGTATGCACATCATTTTTGTTAAAATCAAGAAATTCAAAAGCAGTTAAGTCTTTTATTTGTATTTGAACAGGCTATTTACAGATTTCTAAATAAAAAAGATTCTGGGATTTCTGGCCAAAATAATGCCAACAAAAGGAAACAGGTCATAGAATATATAAGGTCAATGAAATTGTGTTCCACTGTAAGTAAATTTTCACATTTGCATAATAATCTAATTCAATAATTTTATCTGTAAAAACTGAGGAGTTAAAATACATAAAATATTAAAATATTTTCAGATCATATTTCTAGTCACACTTTAGATCAATATTGTTTGTGATAATATTATTTCACAACTTAAAAATAAAACTTAGTGGTAAACATATAAATTCTAACATTTGCTCCAGAGACCATGACAGTAAACCAACGGTTTTTCCTACTTAAACATAACATAAAAGAGAGTAAGAAACATCAGGTGTTCAAAACAACTTAACATCTGCCTACATTGTGACATTCGCTGCACGACAACACTGTCACATCAATTCTCTAACCCTGCAAATAAAATATAATTTGATTAATATTATGCACTTATAATTCAGTTAGTGTGACTGACGTTTCACTAAAAATGTTTTTAATGCCAATTATTGCATGCATGTACATATTTTGGCATCTTATCCATTGTTTTACATTATAAAAGGAACAAGAATTTATGGAAAAAGTTAAAAGCCTAAATGAAATAATGCCAACAAAAGAAGTTACAAAGTACTTGCTTGATAACTGGTGCAATGGGAAATGGGGTGCTAGATGGAGCAATTTTGGAAGACATTTTTACCATGAAGACCATGAAACAAATAATTTAGTTGAAAGGTAGTAATGATTTTACAAAATATCTTTCAAATAAATGAATGTTAGTATTTGTAAATGGACTTATTTACATACTGTAAAATGAGAAGTTATATTTGAAATGGGAAAAAGAATTATTCACAATCATCTTAGAAACCTATTAACCATTTTAATGTAGTAAACCATAATTAAGAATTTTGCCAGAACATGAAGTTCAAAATTTAGTTTGATACAGAATATCTTCTAACCAGTAAAATGTCTTTCTAATTTGCTTGTTATATAAATTAACATTGAACAATTTCTCGTTTATATCACAGATTTTTTCTCAGCATAAAATATCACTTCTTGGGTGGATACAACAATCAGCGAATTGACGAACTTCTCCTGCTAATTGATGGAAACATAACAGACTTTTATGAGTATGCTTAATATTTGGTATCTCTTTTATTTCCTAAGAATTGATTAATATGCCCTGTTTGTATTTTTGATGTCGTTAATGATTAATCAAGTGCAAAACATGACTTACTTTTCTGTTGAGGAATCAGTTATCAGGCGGACTGAAATAAAAAAAAAAAACAACGTAATTTAAACAATATCAAGATTTGTTGTATGGATACTATGGCTACAGTATATTAGCATTAGTTCAATAATTAAAGTTGTCAAGCTTCTTTGATGCAGAGAAGTATAAACACAAAAATATGCAGGACTGCCTCCAGTTTTTTTTTTCAAATAATGCACTGAAAGTACAACTGATAGTTTTCTTATAATAGTCGGCTTACATTTCTTTCAGTTACATGGACGAGCTAGCAAAACATGGGCGGTTGAAAAACCTGAGGACATTAAAAGAAAAACGCGGCAGAAGTGTGGCAGAAAATATGATAAAAGCTGGATTCGGGCAGAGAATCGAATGGATTTCATCAACTCAATGCTTTGTTCCATCACAAACTACAACTGAAACACTTTATGAAGTTGACTTGTTAAACTGTTCTTGCACTTGTCCGGCGTCGACTCAAGGAGGTAAAGGAAAAGGGGCGATAAGGGCATATTTTGGCCAAAATTTTTTCCAAAATGTAAACTTCATCTAATAATAATACTAAAGTTATATTTATAGAGTAAAAACATTCGTATTTAATAAAATAAAACAATTTTTGCAGATTAATTCTAGTATGAGGAATAAAAACTTTCATGTAAATGAGACTTTTATGAAAACTAAGAAGTTTTTGTTGATTTCAAGAGATTTAAATGCATATTTTAGTCTGGAAAACTATGATTGCACAAAACAACAAGTTCATATTTGACGTAAACATTTATTAAGGACATTCTCACATTATAATTAAATATGATCTTGTTGTTTTAATGCGATCGATGTTTCCATGTCAGATATATGGCTACAAAACTGGTGAATATTGGTCATTTCCTCCATTTATGTAATATTGGGCTAAACAATTACGATTAAATGACGTCCTAATGTCGAATATTTCATTCAAATGTTTTATTTTTTGGATCTATTGCAATAATACATTATCTGCCTAAAATATTTGATTGATTGAACTATAACCATTATTTCGGGTTAAAATGTACCCTTACCGCCCCTTCTCCTTTTGTAGGCAGGCAGCAAAAAAAAAAGACATTATTGTTTATGTCGATCCATTCTTAATTCTTAAAATAACATTATTATTCTCTTTTCAGGCCTTTGCAAGCATGTGCATCTAGCGCTATTAGTTGCTGGAACGAGAAACATTAACGTTGAAATGGAAAGGACGAAACAGGCAGAATGGATTTTCAATACGAAAAACTTCTATCATGATGTTTTAAATAATCAAATAGAGGTCTTATCAGCAAAGGGTGACATATCTGTTGTGAACATTGAAAACATGTCATGTTCATGCTTTGCAAACAGTCATGGTGTGCACTGTTTTTGTTTGTCAGTGGTTGAAATGATTGACCCACCAGTGACACCTATCACTTCAGATTACACGTATAAGGAAGAACTAAATGAAAATATTGAACAAACTTTACCGAAATCAATAGACCATGAAATTTTGGGGTATTTAAATGAAGTAAGTCTATTTGTCCATAGTGATCAATTTCAACATTTTCCAGAGAAGAAGAAACAAAATATTTTGAACTCCATGAAAAATATTCATCAAATTTGCCATTTTAGTGACTTTTACAAAAAAACAAATAAAAGAAAGCAGGAACCATTAAACTCAAACAGAAAAGGAAAAACTAATGACCACGAATATTGCCTTGGAACAAAACAGAAGGTAAAAAAGATGGACCAAAAACTACATGATGATGGAAGTTTCAAAATGTCAAACAGAAGCAAAGGAACAACAAGAGTAGATTTTGTATAACTTACAGATACATTGTGTATAATTAATCTCAATAATTTGTACTACTTTACTTTTATTCAACTTGTAGCATCACATCACAGCTTTCACTGACTAATTTTCACCCTTTTAATATTTTCTTATCTGAAACTTTAACACCTCAAATAAATCATTATACGGGTGTCTTCTCAAAATTGTGTCAAAAAGTGTAAAAATAAAATCATGACCGTTTACAGTAACACATTGGCCTTAACGTTGTTTTCCTGAAGATTAGCGAGAGTGCAGTAGTAAGTCTTTTGACGGTTAATTGTTCAGTGCCATTCTCCTATATTATATGTGTTCAAAACTACTATATTTGTAATTAAATTTGGATTGTCATAAGATTCATTTTCTCTATATATATCAAAGGAAAATAACATACTTGTTTGGTAGTAATGATTTAAGTAAATCCATAAAGGATTTGAACACTTCACCATGCATGGCCTAGTTAAGTTCAGTCTCAGTGACTTTCTCAACAACGAAATCTATCACTTCCCTATAATATGAAAATAGATGTTTAGGTTATGTTAGTGTTTTTTGCATAGATAAACAGTACAAAAGGAATTTTAAAATTAGGTAAGAAACGTACGAGATATATTAACATTTATATGTATTCTTATATCACATAACAATCATTCAGGCTTATTTAAAAAATTAAATAAGTTATACATGCACATGTATTACCAGTTATTCTGTCACCGTAAAACCTTTATAAGCAAACTTAGCTTCTGTAATGTAATTTTGCACTATCAAACTTTAAATTATACCATTGTTTAATTTTCAAGAATGGATTTGCATAATGTTTCTTACTATATATCGATGACTATGTTTTGTTTTCGTTTTTTGTAGCTTTTAGTCTGAAAGGCGTTGATTAAGGAAAATTACATTTAACTACATCAAAAGGAATTTTACTCCTGTCGAAAGCTTTGATTGCAAGGTACATACTTAAAATATTGTTCAGTTTCTACAAAAAGATGTGATTTAGTTTCCCCTAGCATTTACAAAATATTTTGTCCTTTTTTGACATTGATGTGCAGTCTGAATTAAATAGCAATGCATTTCAATAATGTGAAATGTATAACTTTTTTTCCACAAAAATAGGATTTTGTATTTGTAACTCAAGTTAGATTTAGCTTTCTTTTGATTCAATAAAATTTTCCTTACCTTACTTTCTCCAAATCCCCAGTTTTTTGGGCTGCCGTACCTGGCAGTTTCTGCCATACTTTATCTTTAATTTGCTCCTTGTCAAGCAAAGCTTCACTTAGCGATTGTACTGACTGGATTTGATACTCAACATCACCTGAAGTACACTTAAGTTATTTATCTAAAGCAAGTCAAATGTCTTCATTAGAAATTTTAAATTAGTGGCTTATTAAAGCAAGTCATATTAACATGTGAAGAAATTTGAAGAAATGTCAACATAACTTGAAAAAAGAAAATGTTGTTAGAGAGGAAAATCAAAAATATAATATGAGCAATTAACAACAAAAAAGGACTCACAAATTGCTTTTAACAATTTATTGGTAATAAGAAGTCCATTTTGGTCAAATTAAAAGTAATGTCTTTTGACCTTTCATACTGTTTAACATGATATGTAGAATGTATAAAAGGCAATTTTTGATTACTTTGCGGTCGTTTAAGATGTAAACCTACCTTTGGTCAACATTGACCAAGCTGAAGTTATATTAAGATGACTGGTATCAGCTGGTCTACTTATTAGACCCAGTAGTCTGTTGAGTTCTTTTCTGGTTTGGAAACCATTGGAAGATGAGTCTGACTTAGATAGGGAAAGATAATCCCCTATCTGAGACAGACTCATCTCCTCTGGATATCCGCACCTATCAAGAACTTCTTTCCCTGTAACCATGTGGACGGGTTTTTTCCCAGCTTTGTTTGTTTTAGAAGAGAAAAGTTTGCTAGGCACAGCTCTCAAATCTAAAAAATATATATAGTTTAATGAAATACCCCGGTACTTTATTTGATTTTTTCATATGAACTGTCTTCACATGTTGGTAATCTCAATAATTCTTGATATCAATAATGAACCATGAAACAAAAAATAAATTCAATGGTCCTTAACCACTTACAATTTTTTAATGATCAATTTACAAAAAATTGACCAGAATTATCAATTTTCCTACCTGCATTCTCAAACTCATCACTGTTAGTGATCGTTGTCCAGTCTGTAGTTGTTGATTCTGTAAAAAGGTAGAATACATTGATACAAGAAGAATTATACGTACATAAGAGACTTGTACACATTTTTCCGGTTTTGTTTTTACTGTCTTTGCATAATGTCATGTTTGTGTATCTGAGTGAAGAGTAATTTATTTTTTTTGTAGAGTAATTTATTTTTTTTTGTACTATGACATCAAATGCCTCCTTTACTGAAAAATTGTTTTTCATTAGAAAATATGAACAACTTAAACTAATCACCAAGTTTTTACAAATAACATTTTTCAATTTGAGAAACAGATAAGTCCAAGTCGAAGCTGGTGTCAAAAGAAATGGAATCATACAGAAAGACTGCATTTTCGAATTCTGGTATTATTTACTACCCAAACAAAACATTCTTAAAGGAAAAATAATTTAATGTTTTTTATCATGCATTTGATACTTACGAATGTCTCGAAGAAGTCTGGGTTCTGAAATGAAACAAAGTTAAAAATATTTTTATGAATTTGTTCAGAAAGCAATGAACTAAACACATCAATAGAATCATATCTGAATCACCTGTGTTGAACTTTATATATTCTGGTGGTATATGATACATAAGTACTCTATGAAAATAAGGTTCCACAGTAACCAACAATATACAAATTATAGACAGAAAGTAAAGCTGACTTATCTGAAATTTGTAGGTGTAAAAATTTAAATACATTTACAAAATTAATCAATTAAGCTACCATTTTCGTTTAATGTAGATACCATAAGAATTATTCTAATTATGAAAAAACTAATACATTTCCTACCTGTAATTTGTTGAGAGATAATTGTAATTGCTCAAACCCAATACGGTGAAAAGAATATATACATGTGTATGTGTGTGTTTGTGTTTATTGGAATTTACCAGTATAAGCACATTATTTCCATGCATTAGGTACACATTTGATTTGTTTAAACATGTATTTCTTGAAATAATACTACATTACATTCGTTGATTTTTTGTTTAAAATTCCATAAGAACACATCAAGATTTTTTTCAATGTCAAAAACTTACTGTTTGAAATGCCTTTTGTGGTCTTCTGTGTTCCTGGTTATTGAAATATACAGTAGACATTATTGCATTGATTAAATTTTGGTTAAATTTTGACAAATATATATTATAATGAAGTTATATATCATATGTATACCATGTAATTATTTGTCACATTTATTATTCTTCAACAATATAATTCTTAATATTGTAATATGCTTGTATCCATATTTTCATAATGCCAAATTGATCTACAAATAAATAAAACAAACTTCTACGAACTTTTCTATTACAGATGAATTTAATTTTGTGAGCACTCAATTTTATTTATCTCCAAATGTATAATGATATAAACCTTCTTAGTACGAACGTATTATAGTGTGATTTTCAGACACACACACAGGGAAGGTATTGCATTTCTGAGCTGAAATAAAAAATGGCCAGCATTTTAGTGGTTCAGATACAAAACAGTGCAGGCACATTAATGATATAGAACAATACCAGTGTGACCTATAGGAACCTTCTTGATTCAGAAAAATAACAGAGTGATCTGCAGACGCGCTGATGGAAAGTGTACCTGCAGACATCCTAACAATTCATAAACACTTAGACAAATAATGTTGTACAAATACAGAAATTTATCAACAACGTTTTTTTCTATAATTGGAATAAAATACTCACTGTCTACTTTCACAGAATTTTCAGTATCTTTGTTAGCTGTTAACAAAAACATATTATTATAGAAGGTCAATGAAACTGCAGCGCAGTGACTAGCTTCATGGTTAGTACATATAGATCTATCAAAGTGATTTGCAAGTTTTCCATCGCATATGTAATAATAATGTGAACTTTATTTTCTTTGGATTTGCTCCAATTAGATTTGTACAAAATTTTTCTACATTCAAAACCCATACATTGAAAATATATTATTCCATTTAAATTTTGCTTCTCTGTATTATTGTGCAATCGTAGTAAATCATAAACTTATA
>JAULBM010295101.1:0-26568 GCA_032357055.1 Geukensia granosissima | reverse complement strand
GATATGGTTGGCTTTAGATTGTTAAAAATCATTTCTTATCAATAGATACTACTCACTTCCTTCTCTTTTTGCCTCATCGTTATTATGTTCAACAGCTGCAAAGAGAAATGTTTATTTATTCATCATGTCATTATACAATTACAAAGTGACCAGCAGGCACTTAAATCATTCAGAGAAATAGTAGTGTGACTTGTAGGCACCCTCATGATAAATGGAAATAACAGTGTGACCAGCAGGCACTTTCATGATTCAGAGAAATAATAGTGTGACTTGCAGGCACCCTTATGATAACTGCAAGTAACAGTGTTGACCAGCAGGCACTTCCATAATTCAGGGGAAAAAATATGAATTACAGACACCCGCATAATATTTACAAATAAAAGTAAGACCAATAGATATTTTTATGATTTACAGAAATATCAGGGTGGCCTGTATAGTACAATAGAGTGACCAGCAGGCACACTCATGATTCAGCGAAATAATAATTGAGGTTCCCTTTAGGCACTCTCATGATAAATGAAAATAACAGTGTGACCAGCAGGCACACTCATGATTCAGCGAAATAAAAGTGTGACTTGCAGGCACCCTCATGATAAATGCAAATAACCTGCATGGCACAGTCAACTAACAGAGTGACCAACAGGCACACTAATGACATAAAACGATAACAGCAACTTCATGGTACAGAAAAATAACAGTGTGACCTGCAGATACTCTAATGGTTTAAGAAAAGGAACCCTCACAACACATCAACACTAAGACAAATAATGTACAAACACAAAAAGTTATCAATATCGATTATCTATGATTGAAATAAGATACTCACTGTCTACTTTGATGGGATTTTCAGTATCTGTGTTAGCTGTCAAGAAAAAAAAACATATTATTATATAACGTCAATGAAACTTAGCACAGTATCTAGCCTCTATGGTTGGAACAAATGAGAAGCAAAGTGATTTGCAAGTATTCCATGGTATACATGATAATAGTGTGAACTTATTAGATAAGAAAGGCGCTCTTTGCATTCTCTCAAATAAGGTAAATACCACATTTTTCTACATGTTAAACAGATATATTGAATAAATTATTATCTTATTTAATTTTGCTTCTCCGTATTATTGTGCAATCGTAGTAAATCATAAACTTATAGATATGGTTGGCTTTAGATTGTTAAAAATCATTTCTTATCAATAGATACTACTCACTTCCTTCTCTTTTTGCCTCATTGTTATTATGTTCAACAGCTGCAAAGAGAAACGTTAATTTATTCATCATGTCATCATACAATCACATTGTGACCAGCAGGCACTTAAATCATTCAGAGAAATAACAGGGTGACCTGTATGGTACAGTTAAATAATTAAGGTTCCCTATGGGCACCCCTCATGATAAATGCATATCACAGTGTCACCAGCAGGCACTTTCATGAATCAGAGATATAGCAGGGTCACCTGTTTGGTACAGTTAAATTAAAGAGTGACCAGCAGGCACACTCATGATAAATGGAAACAACACTGCATTGTCATGATTCAGAGATAGAACAGGGTGATCTGCTCGGTACAGTTAACTAACAGAGTGACCAGCAGGCACACTAATGACATAAAGCGACAACAGCAACTTCATGGTACAGAGAAATAACAGTGTGACCTGCAGACACTATAATGGTTTAAGAAAAGGAACCCTCCCGACACATAAACACTAAGTCAAATAATGTACAACGCAAAAAGTTATCAATTTCGATTATCTATGATTGAAATAAGATACTCACTGTCTACTTTGATGGGATTCTCAGTATCTGTGTTAGCTGTCAAGAAAATAAAAACATCTTATTATATAACGTCAATGAAACTTAGCACAATGTCTAGCTTCATGGTTGGAACAAATAGGAAGCAAAGTGATTTGCAAGTATTCCATGGTAATAGAATAGTGTGACTTGCGTCACCCTCATGATAAATAGAAATAACAGTGTGATCAGCAGTCACTTTCATCATTCAGGACAATAACAGTGTTACTTGCAGGCACCCTCATGATAAATACAAATAACAGTGTGACCAGCAGGCACTTTCATGAATCAGAGATATGACAGGGTGCCCCGCATGGTATAGTAAACTAACAAAGTGACCAGCAGGCAAACTAATGACATAAAGCGATAACAGCAACTTCATGGTACAGAGAAATAACAGTGTGACCTGCAGATACTCTAATGGTTCAAGGAAAGGCACCCTCCCAAGTTATCAATAATAAAAGAGAAGATATGGCACAAATGCAACAGAGACCACACTCCATCTACCATACGGAACTCGATTAATAAACTAGAGGTCTTAAGAAGGCCTTCAACAAAGGTGGAATCCCACTCCTTATGACAAGCAATTCATCATGTCATTATACAATAACACAGTGACCAGCAGACACTTAAATCATTCAGAGAAATAAAAGTGTGACTTGCAGGCAACCTCGTGATAAATGGAAGTAACAGTGTTACCTGCAGGCACTTCCACAATTCGGAGAAAAAACAGTTTGAATTACAGACACCCGCAAAGTACATACATGTAAAATAAAAGTGTGACCAATATACGCTTTCAGAGAAATAACAGGGTGACCTGTATGGTACAATTGAATAATAGTGACTAGCAGGCACATTCATGATAAATGGAAATAACAGTGTGACCAGCAGGCACTTTCATGATTCAGAGAAATAATAATGTGACTTGCAGTCACCCTCATGATAAATGCGAATTACGGTGTAACCAGCAGGCACATTCATGATTCAGAGAAATAGTGTGACTTGCAGGCACAATCAATTCATCTCTTTACCTTTTGTAGATTTAATGTCTTAACCTTAAATATGTCAGCAGTTGTAACAAAAGAGACAATAAGTTTTTAATATACTAATTTAAATTCTGCAAGACATTTGTCATTATATACAATAATGTACCTTGATTCTTCTCTTCAACTGATTTCTTTTCTGTCCTCTACAGAGAAAATATCAATATATCATTTTACAAATAAAAACGGCTTTCAACTGCAATGTTTATGCACATTTTATGTTCTTATAATATATACATGTATAAGAGTCTTTTACTGTGACTTGATTATAGGTATTGTGCTCCTGCAGTTGCTTCTGCCTTACCAAATTATTCAATTGGTAATATATTTGTGACAATAATATTATCCATCTGGTTCGGAACATTTATTTTAATGCCTTGACTTCATAATTTTCTTTTACTTATTTACTGATTCCTAACCAAATAGACAATATAATTGTCACAAGTAGATATAACGTGATTAAGTTTGGTTTGGAAGAAGCGACTATAAGACTGTAATACCCATAGTCATGACACAGTAAAATAGAAAAAAATATTGATAAGTGCAAAAAACACCACCAAATATTGTAAAACTATTCTTTGTATTTTTTTCCATTGTTAACCTGGTTACACATTTTCATATAGAAACTATTCAAATTGATATCTTTAGAGAATTTATAGGAAATACCTTCGGCAATAATATATAATTATAATATAATATACTATATTTTGTATTATTCAGTAAGATACATACTGAGCTTTCACTAGTCTTTGTCTTCCTGCATGCTGAAAAACAGACCATTATGAAAAAAATCCAGTTAGGTACATATTTTCTCTCACGTTTTAATGTCATCATTGTGTTAATGAAATATTACATAAAATGCCTAGTTGGGATGATATATTTGAAAAAAAGATGGCTACTGATCAAAAGAAGTGTTAAAATCTCTATATACTAACATAATGCTACACTTACTGGTTTAAACTTATCAAGAAAGAACTAAAAACATAATGTACCTCGTTTCTTATCTTCGACTGATCTGCTCAAGGTCGCCTACAAAAAATATATAAATGCTTTTACAAATAGTGCTATAAATTATTATTAACAAAACATTTAAACAGTTTACAGTTTTGAAAAGAATATTGGCTGATTATGATATTTAACAGTTAGCATTGTTTCAAATCTCAAATTTAAAAGCCAAGGTATAAAAAATCAAATCAAATCAAATCATTTTATTACCAATTAAGGGCCCTCAGGGGGCAATAAGAAGTACATACAATACACAACATACAAGAGGGAAAGAGCAACTGATTGATAGTATGTAGGACTGTATTTCACACATTAAAACTTTCTGATATTACTATGAGGCATCTGTCAGAAAAAAAACTAAAAAAAACAAAGCAAGCCTTCAAAAACAAAACAGATGACACATTAAAACTTATTAAACTGAGAAAAAAATCCCCCAAAATAAACAAAATGACTTTCAAGCATATGATATCAGAAAAATGAGGGTTACAATGTCTGTCCCCTAGCTCTGTAAAGACATCCACGGTAGCCAGATCAAACTAGACGTTTGATGTGATTTCAGATATTATTCAATAACAAATACACACCAAGCTTTCTTCGGCTTTTCTTTTTTTGTTTCCTGTAAACAAATAATGTGTGGTAAGATAAATTCAATGTAAGATACATATTTAATTCACATAGCATTATTTAAGTGTTATATCAGATTTAAAAAAATCTTAATTTACTACATCTCTTAATAACTGAATATTTCTGACATCAACAAATTATTCATAGTTAATATGTGTTCTATATTTTACGTTTTTGAAAATAAATCAGATAGAAAATTAATATAACAAATTTCATTTATAAACATAAAGAAGAATAAAAATTGTTTAGAAGACAATTACAGTATAAACTACAAATACACACATGAAACAAAATCACCAGGTTAATGCAAAACATAATTAAAAAAGAAGTTGCACCCATGCACCCTTTGCTGAAACTAAATGTATATATATAAATATATGTGAAAGTTACTGTGCTGACGAGTATTCTATAAAAATATAAATGTCTAAAAGATTGTGCAGCAAGACCCATTAGTTGATGGAAAGCATTTTTATATAAGAATATAATATAATAAACAAATTTTGCAATGGAAAGCACTAATATATATAGAGAGACAGAAAGTTATTAAGAAAATGTGATCTAGATACGTTACCAAATGTCTATATGTGAATAGAAGATAATATACCCTATTAAAACAAATATGTATTTGCATCCTGCCAGAAAGCAATCAGTAAATGAATGCATCCCAATCTTGTGCAAATAAATGCATGCATTTATTCGTTTTAGTCTCTTACATCTGACATTTATGATCCAAGGTTTATAGCCTTATACCACTGACCATCGATCGTAATCATGACAAATCGGAAATAGACCAATATAGAAAACTTTGGTTTCACAAGTTTTCTACAAGAGCAGTGCATGTGATGCCATTTACTGAAGTCTATATAGGACTTCTTCGATTCTATTATGTCTTTCTGAACAATTTACGATTTTTTCTTATATGAACAGAAAGCCATAACCTGTTGGAAGTTCTGTTATGATAAAAACAACTTTTATATCATTAATACTGATCCTTTGAAGGTGCTATATGTACTTTAGACATATTATGCTAATTACTGTCGATTTTTAACAAGAGGTGAACAAGTAAAAAGAAAACAGATAAAGGTAAATTCTGATTCCATTTAACTATCGAAAGAGGAAATAACTTTAAAAAGCCCATTAGGGTAATTACCAGGTAAATGTTCTAAACATGATCATGATGCATGACATTCACATTAAATGATTTCATAGAAAAAGAAAAGAAACTATACTTCAAAGAAGCATACAGTTTCTAAAAGATGTCCAATGGATTCTTGTTTGCCAACATCTAAGGTGGTCTAGGGGCTAAATGACTCAGATTTTGGTCAGTTGGCATTTAAAAGATGCAATAATAATATGGGATCACTGTGCCTCTAGTGAAAAAAGTAAATGTATAAAGATTGGATTATTTAAAAAAAAATCAAAGTATACCAAAGCAATTACATAATTATATGAAAAATTTCAATATGCCGTACATGTGTTTTGAGGAGTCACCTCTCATCAGCAGCATTTAACTTATACAATATCAATATAATACATAACCAAAATTTGACAAGAAATGGAAAGTTTTCTGCAGATTACTTTTATCTACATATTACTTTAACTTTTCACCTCTTGTAAATAATTAAGTTTGATGACATCACTGTTAAACTAGCATGGATTTGAATGTAATTTAATCTGTTGTATTAATAAAAGTGGATTCAATTTTGATAAATTTACATTAATGAATATAATTTTTACTACTCCTTACCATGATTCAACAACCTGCACAACGAACATTTTGGTCCATCCCAGCATGGTCGATGGAATGTTCTGAGACACATACTACACTTTCTCTATTGCAGAGGAAAAAATAAGTCTGTTTAAATATATTATCAAATATCATAAATATTATATGGAAAATCTGCCAAAATGAGTAAAAACGGCATGATCTATACAGCTTTATAAACATTTTCGTCCCAAATTAATTACATTTTCATGGGAATAATTCGGACAAGTACAGACCGGGGAAATAAGTCCTTACGGCACTGTTTTATAATATTTTCAAATAGTCAATTTTCCCTGGCCAGTAAGTTCGTACGGTCCTGTTACTGTGTTCAGATGGCCCTGTTATATTATTTAATAGAAGTGTTACGAACTGGCTGTTTCTGTATTAGTCCTAACAATGGCATTAAAAAAAATTTCACTTCAGATGCTGTATAGCTTTTATACAACATTAGGGTTAGTTTTTTTCTCAATCACAGCTACCTATGAAAATTGATTGTTCTTTGCTAAGTCTCATCCGTTCAATGTGATATCCTAGATTCTTGAATATGGGTAAATAAACACAAATAATATCTTTTGGACATCGTGTATAAGTGGAATTTCGGAGATGCAATTGATTTGAATTTTAAATTCAAAAACTTTTCTGGTTGCTATAGTTTTTGCTGCTAGTATGTCTGGTGAAGTAAAATTTGAAAATCACTGGTTTTATGTATCTTTGATGTATTTTGTCTTTCTGGTATATATATAACATACCAAAGGCATTTCTTTAAACTAGTTTAAAAATAACAAAAATAGAAATAGCTTACCAAATTTATTGGACTTTGAATACACTTGTAGCAGGATGGAGACGATTTTTGTTCTGCAATGGAATATTTCATTCAATGTTATTACATATACATAACCGAATTCAATAATTCCGTAACAGTCAGAAGACTTTGGATTTATTGAATAAAATCTCATCTAAATAAAATACATGTATATATTGTTTGGATATTTACAAAGAAACAACAAATGGTGTATTTCTATTTAAATTCGTATACCTGACATCCCTCGGTTGGTATATTCCGTTGTCATGTAATTTGTAAACGAAATATAAGAGGATGACAATGCCCTTTATCATCCAGCGTCAAACACCCGTTTTTACGCTGCCGTTAGAGACATATCAGCATCATTTTTTTTTAAATCTTCATTCGTCAAATTGTGTTTTTAAGCTACTGTTAGCGTCAAATTGAGAGAAAGTTTTCTTGTTCACGTTATCTTGTGCTAATTTTTACCGCGAATCATCATTCGTGATACCCAATTACCAGCCTCATATAAACAACTATAAAGTTGATTTACACGGCCGTTCAGATCAATCCCGATCAAAGACATTTATCATGTATGAGGGACGTCCATTTAATATCAGCCGGAAGAAGAAAATCAATTCTGCCTCTAGAGTCATATTTAAAAAAAAAAGTATCCCTATAATATATAGAGATAAAACATACTGATTTGGGCAAGGATTTCCAAAGCAATGGAGACTCTTTCTTTTCCTTCTTCTACTGCTTTTGTCACATCTTCCTTCTTGATAAATCTTTCCAAGAACTAAAATAATATTATTTGAATAAATCAAATTATCAACTGTTTTATATAACTACAGTATATCATAAAAAATCTAAATCCGAATGTTTAATTGGGTATTAAAATACTACTACTGAATTAAAATTTTTCAAGAAAGACCATGATATACATAATCGTTACCTTTAAACAATAGACTCCACAGGATATGACGTCCTGTTGTATTGGATGATCATGCGGAACCTCCAAATCCCAGGTTCCTAGGCCTTTTGCTGCCGAAAATGAACTACAAATACGAAATTAAATCTACCGGTAAAATGTATTAAGTAACGTGTGAAATAATCCTCAATATTTTTCTGCTTTTACATCGATAGTGATTTTAATTGAATAACAAAGAGGTAAAATATATATGAATTAATGTATATGTTTTCTTTCTTTGTGCAATCTAGAGCTCGTCACGCAGAGACGTTAATAACGCAATAACCTGCGCACTTGTACATATTTCGCACATACAGAAACCGACGCGACCGCATCACCAAAATCGTACATTGTAATATAGTAGTAATATAGTCATCCTGACTTTGACTACGTACCCAGTAGAAGTAGGAGTTGACACTAATAACTCACTATCATTTTTTTTTATCTAGAATGAAATCTTAAAACGAATACTTACTTGAAATTCTTCAATTTTAACTTCATGGTTCTTGTTGCTGCAAATTTCCAGTTAAGGGGGTCCATATACAAAAATTTGAAATTCCGGACATCCAATATCTGAAATTATTGCTTCAAAATAAAATGATGTGAAACGGAGCAAAATACAAACCTATCTGAAACAGTGATACTATACGTCAGTCTTTGTTCGTCCTAGATCGAAACATCTGATCCAAATTTATCATGCAAATATATGCCGTCCGCAAAAAGCATCACTAATACAATATCATATAGTCCCGATGGGCATCAGAACAATTGAAAATATATCGGACTTTAGTTGTCGGATAATCAAACAATGTCATTCTAAGTCACGACAGCCCCGGACACAGCCTTACAGAAGGAAATAAGTCCACTTAAAAAGCATATTGCAATGTTAAATTTCAGTATTAAAGTTTCAAATTCGAATCGTATCTCTTGTACATTTTTGCTCAACCAGTAATGATGCCTGTATCTTTATGTTCCATAATGTTTTGAAATATCAGTAGATCAATAAGAAAATGTAAACTGAATTTGACATAATTATTGTGCTATAATTTCTAAATCAATGTAATGTTCATTCAGTATCAATATATGTATTCAGCTTACGATAGCAACCCAGTGTCCCTTGTTTATATTGGCACACCCAAACAGAACATCATAGTTCATCATTTCTTCCTAAAACATAAAAAAACATAAAACACATGAGTTATCAGTAGTTTTCTGAATTCAAATGTATACCTTTAAGAGTATTTTTGAACTTGTTTGTGGATAAATTAGAAAGTAATATATTTGTAATAAATATATGGAAACTAGTCGTTTTCAATTCCTATACTTTTTATTGTGTTTGTAAAGAAAACAATAAACTTGCTTCAGTTGCTTTTCACAGCAATTTCATTGGTTATACCCCGCTGGCGGTAGCCATTATACAGTAAAAAGGGGTATTAACTTCCCATCCGCTACTCCTTTGAAACCCCTGAACAGAATTTCATGAATTGTTCAGGAAATGCTGTTATTGAGGTTTACTTTTGCGTCCGGGTTTAGTTCTCAGGTACTAGCTGGCCTATCATCCTGCAACTAGTTGTGTGGATGTGTATTTGTGAGTCTGGCAGCATTCCACACAAAATTAGATCAGTTTGACCTACTTTCCATGCTCCATTCACTCAGATTTATAAAAAGGTCTGACTAAAGACTGGGGTGTCTTTGGCCCTTTCTGACCCTATTGTTATGCAAACTTTTTTAGAGTCAAGCTGCAGTACAAGGTGAACTTTGCCGTCGGTGGCTGCACTTCCGGTTTTACGATAACGTTCTCCTGCTTTTGACAAAATTACCTGCTTTATCTAATTTTATATTAATTTCAGGGATCACTTTAAGGTCATAATTTGTTTCATTTGAAAATCATTAGGGGACTTCTGACAAATACCGTTGTGTTTATTTTGTAATCCAAGTGACACATACTTTTCTAAGGAACCAGTTAACATTCTTTTTAGCAGCAAGAGCGTCAGTAAGGACGAAGCTATCCACTGGCATTACATGCTATAATAACAAACATATTAATATATTTGAACATAAAGTCAGATAGTATTTATACTATGAGATAAAATGTAGATAGTACAATCAATATTTGCAACCCAAAATTTTTAATTCTCCCGTAAATGCACGATAAAAACTCAGTGCAGTAATCTATCAGTTATGTTAACCTATATTTTTTGTGGGACCTTATAATTTGAGGGAAATGGTGAAATTACAACATAGATCATTGACTAATCTTTCAAGAATAACCAGTATGATTTAAGTTTTAAGAATATGCTTTATAAAACTTCAAAAAGGGGTACATACAGAAACAAAGACGGTAGCATAATTTTTTCAACCCAAATCTTATTTTGTTAAATTACAGCACATATTCCTTACCAAATCGACCTGATCCACTGCTTTGGCCATTATTTTACAGTAGGTGTTGATCACCTAAAAATATTATAAAAAGTATTTGAAATTTCTCTATCAAAAACCATCATTTTAGGTGTTGTAAACATAAATGCACATATGCATAGTATAAAATACCTATTTTAAAAAAGATTGTGACTTCATAGATAGGACTTTGCCAAAAAAGGGGTATGTTGCACCTTAGGTACAGTCATCCCTCTGAAAGTTTTATGGGGGCCATCATGATTTGATTAACAGGTATGATAAACCCAAACCGTGTCCTAAATGAAAGGAGGACTTGTTCCCTTGATGTTCCTTCCTCATTTTCAGTCCGTTGGATGTAGTGTGGTCTCCGTTACATTTATGCCTTACCTTCACTTTATATTTTGAATCATGTAAGCTGACGGGTATGAAAATAAGGAATACAACCACAAACCTGGTCATTTAGTTCCGATCCGATGCTTTTCAGATCATTTATGTAAACGTTGGAATCCACATAACCTATAACCTCACTTTCTGCCCCTTGCCATCTGTGGAATATGGCATTTACCACTTCTATAATAAATAACACTTGTTAAACATTCACTGATATCATGTGCTTCGTAAGGTCTGTCTGTCTGTTCATCAAAGTGAAGTTTAAATTGAAGCAACTTCATAACAAGAAAAACTGCATGTCCTATATGATAACAGTATCATGTATAAGTATAAACATTTTATAATTTTTACAATGATAGAATCCATGTCACCTTGATATAAGCCTATGTTAATAAAAGAGGTTATACATTTTTTTACTTTGATTAGATATTTAGCTTTATTAAATAAACTCACCAACTGATCTTTCTTTATAAATGGATAACATGTCTATCTGTAAGGAAAAGAATTTTCATTTTTTTTTCCATCTTTTTAGTACGTTAAATCTATATCAACATAATGATACTTAAATATTTTATGACTTTTGCACATGTTTGTAATAATAAAATGAACATTTATAATTAATAAAGAGATTTCGTGGTTCATAAAAATACTAGTATGGCCTGCACAGCTGCATGCGTTCTCCTTGTACAGGGCAGTAAAAAATGAGATTGTGGTGAATACAAAACTAGTATAATTAGCAGGCACCCACAAGGTACATAGAAATAGCGGTATGACCTGCAGGCACCCTTGTGGTACCCTTGTGGTACAGGTATTACTTGAAGGCAAACTCATGGTACATAAAAAATACTAATATGACCTACAAGCACCCTAAGGGTACATAAAATACCAATATTAACTGCAAGCCCCAGATAGACAGAGAAATAATAAAAATCGCATCATGGTACAGGATAATACTAGTATGACCTACAGACACCCTCTTGGTACATAATAATACCAGTATGACTTACAGGCACTCTGATAATACATAAAATACCAGTATGACCTGCAGGCACCCTCATGGTACATAATAATAACAGAATGACCTGTAGGCACTCTCGTGGTATGGTCGACAGGCACCTCAATGGTACAGAGAAATAATAAAGTGATATTGTGGTTCATAAAAATACTAGTATGGTCTGCACAACTGTGCTCTCCTTGTACAGGGCAGAAAAAAATGAGATAGTGGTGCATTCAAAACTAGTATGACTAGCAGGCACCCTCAACGTACATAATAATACTAGAAGAACCTGCAGCCCCTCCCCCACCCCCATGGTACATAATAATATCAGTAAGATCGACAGGCACGCTAATTGAACAGAGAAATAATAAAGTTACTTTGTGGTTAATAAAAATACTAAAGTACAATTCAATGAGCTGAGTCTCTCGGTTTTTCAATTGCAGGAGAATAGTTTCATGACGTTGTATTGTAATCTTTTGAAAAAAACATTTCCTAAACCTGTAAACATTACGGAAACTTTCTATTTTTTCGGTTTTCATGAAAATGAGCTCAGTTTTGCTCTACGCATGTGAAATTTGCAATTTTTGCGGTTTACTCTGTGGGCTAGTATATTTTTTAACAGGTGTTCAGGTGTAAACATGTATTTTTCCGGTGTTTTGATTGATTAAAACAATTATATAAAATCGTGTAAATAAAAACTCAACTTAATCGTTTTATTTTATTTGTCCCTATTTGCCATCGATATCACAAAATGTTTACTTATATCGAGGATACACGTTCATTTGAAAAGAGGACCACTCGATTTGATTAAAAACTGCATACCTTTTTGTCGGTGGACGAGTCTAAACATAAATGTTACTCGTTAGTTTACAATGTAAAAACTTTAAAAGCTGAAAAACTTTAACATCTTATTCGATTCTAAAAAAACGGAAATTTTAGTTGCCGTTAATGCTCGTTTCCAACGTAATTCTCACATTCCAAGCAAAAAGAATTTAACAAAGGAGTTTAAAGCTGAAAATCGAGAGACTCAGTTAGGTGAAATGTACGTTAGTATGGCCTGCACAGCTGCAGGTACCCTCCTTGTACAGAATAATGACAAAATAAACTCATGTTGCATACAGTACTAGTATAACTTGCAAGGCAGCACTGCGGTACATACAAATACACGTATGACCTGCGGGCACTCTCATGTTACATACAATGTTAGTAGAACCCGCAGGTATCCTAATGGTACCAGAAAAAAATACAGGAATAACCTGCAGGCAAACTCATGGAATATAACAGTACTGGTATGACCTGCAGGCAATCTAGGCCTCATTGTACATAATAATAACAGTATAACCTGCAAGCACTTTCATGGTACATGAAAATATCAGCATGGTCGACAGGCACCCCAATGGTACAGGAAAATAATAAAGTGACTTCTTGATACATTAAACTACTAGTATGGCCTGCACTACTGCATGCGTTCTCCTTGTACAGGGCAACAAAAAATGATCAGATGGCGTATACAAAAATAGAATGACTGGCAGGAACCCTCGCGGTATACTAGAAATAGGGGTATGACCTGCAGGCACCCTCGTAGTACTGGTATTACCTATTAACAAACTCTTGGTACATGATACATGTAATACCAGTATGACCTACAGGCATCCTCATGGTACATAACCATACCAGTATGACTTACAGGCACCCTCATGGTACATAACCATACCAGTATGACTTACAGGCACCCTCATGGTACATGAAATACCAGTATGACCTGCAGGCACACTCATGGTACATAATAATAACAACAGTATGACCTGCAGGCACTCTCATTGTACATATCAGTATGGTCGACAGGCACCCCGATGGTACAGAGAAATAGTAAAGTGGCTTCTAGGTACATAAAAATACTAGTATGGTCTGCACAACTGCAGGCGTACTCCTTGTACAAGGCAGTAAAAAGTGATCTGATGGTGCATACAAAACTAGTATGACTAGCAGGCACCCTCGCGGTGCATAAAAATAGCGGTATGACCTGCCGGCAACCTCGTGGTACAGGTATTACCTGTAGGTAAACTCATGGTACATAAAAATACGAATACGACCTTACCGGGTGTAGGGTTAATCGGGTGTATATACTATACAGACCGCACCCCCCTTTTTTTTAAATTATATTGATTAATGAAGAAGTGGCCTTTAGAGAGAATTCTCTTTTTTCTGTGGAATGAAATTATATAAATTACATTAAAACGATATTTCTACATTAATGAAATAAAAATTGCAGCTTTTGTATTATAAAGTGAATTTAAATTTTAAGTAAGGGTGGTGCACGCACGTGGGCGCACGTATAAAAAACCCCATGTGTCATTATTTGATTGTCTCTGTTGACGAATACATATATTCTAAGCAGAATAATCATTTAAAATATTTCTTATAGTAATAAATATTATATAAAAATAAAGACTTTTGCAGTGTTTGGCTAATCAACAATCTCTGCGTGCAAATTATAAACACCTTTTTTCACAAATTCCTTGTCGTGTCAAAATGAAAGTAGAAGTTATATCGCAGCTATATTTATAACTTTTTCAGAAATGACTACGCTTGAATTATTACTGGATGGGACTACTTTTTTAGGGGTGACTGGCAGTAACCACTCAGCTTAGCTTTTAGCTTCGTGCAAGTCTTCATCACTTGGCCGCTTCTATATTCTTATCTCCAACTGATGTAAACCGCGAAGCTGTGATTTGGAGGTGTCCTATGTATACAATGACACATTATTTTGAACACGTTACAGTAAATAAAAGTTAAGAACAGAACCGGTATTCATTCTCAGTCAGAGTTTAATTATAATGTCGTAAATACTTTTTGTTTTTTAACGAGCGTAAATCGATCGTGCATTGAATTTGCTGCACTATTGACCACAGGCACTTGTTTCTATCAATGCCCGGTCTTTGTCAAACAATATAAATAAATAATCTATACTGTTTGACAAATACTGGTCATTGATAGAAACAAGTACCTGTGGCTCTGCCTCTGGACAGACACCTGTCTGCAGTTTGAAGAATTTACTAAAGTAATTAATGTCATTCTTTGGCACTTAACAGAATATTGTTACATCAATATATTATTTACGTAAACTTCTTCTTGTCTATGATAATTGATGTTGTGTATATATTTTTACATTTTTTTGTATTTTTAATACACAAAGGAAAAGAACTGAAAATATTATTCAACTTGAGTATAGTACAGACCTATAAAAGATGTTACTGTTGTTTATGATATCACAGATAGTGGCCCCATTCTTACTGGCATTGATTCAACTTGATTCTGTTTGGCTTGTCTTCTTATTTTCTTGTGCATTTAGCGTTACAACAGTGAATACTTAATTCTTTAAGCAAACAAAAACCATTAGAAAATCATGATTTTATAAGCAAAATGATGTTACTGCAACATCACTTATAAGGGTGGCACAACTACCAAAGTAACATAAGATTGTTGTTTATGTGTTGCTGTTCTCGTTCACAATTTTTCTCAATTTTCATGAAAATTCCCAATTTGCTAGTTGGGGAACCCATTTTTAAACATGTGGAATCATCCCTGCCAAAGGGTCTTTTGTTCCCTTTCACATTTCAATGTGCTGCGGTCATATCATGCTGCTCTTGCCAAGCACCTCAGTTTTATATTGGCGCTTACAAGTGTTTATTTCCTAAATTATCCTGGTACTCTCTGTTATGTAACATACAGAAGTCATGTAGTTTCTGATCAGATATATGAATTACTCAGTGGATCACCCAAATGTAACCATAAGTTGAGAATGAGTTTAAGTGCACGATTTCAATGTGTCTGAACAGCCGGCAGCCTAGGCATATAGTAGAAGACTCCCTGTCGGAATATATTTCTTTTTGCTTTTCATCATTTATTATTGCTGTTATTATCTATTTTTCTTTACTTCAGTGTTGCAGCCATAGTAAACAAAAAATATTGATTGAATGATTGAATGGTGCTTAACGTCCAGTGGCAAATATTTCATGCATATTCAGGATGAGAGCATTTTAATGATGAGTGATGATGAATGAAATTTGGAGTTGTATTATGTTATAGGCATGTCATGGGTGTTAGTGGCCATAGACAGTTAGGTTTTCATTCAAAACTTTTGTTCTAGTATTTGGATCCATTTGTAATTTCAATACCCAACAATACCCAATATAAAATATAGTATGGATTGATTTTGCCCTGACTCTTTTTAAGAAGGGACCAAATGCCAACTTTCTTATCTTCAACTGTCAAATTGTCCATTCTTTGTCTGATTTGATGAGGTATTTTTCTTTGTATTTTCTATGAAAAAAGCCAAAATAATGGGCCACATGCCCCACAACCTATAATATACTGTTATTGAAATTTGCCACGACATAATTTTTTGAAACTTTTTTATTCCTATCTGATTTTTTTTTAAATAATTCCATATGAAAATTGTAACAAGAGTCTTTTTGTAGCCTTCACAGTTTTTCATATATTAGGAGTCCAATAAGACAAATTTGCAGGAGATGAGAAATTTCTTTTTTTTTCATCCAATTTTGATCAGGCTACATTTTATTTTGTTCATCTCAATAAGAGCTTTCAGAAGTCTGTCAACAGATTTTTCTATATCTATAAATGTTTTCAAGATAAAAGGGGTCAAAGCAAAAAATACAAGATCACCTTATATGAAATTTTTTTATTTTTTGTCAAGATTTTGATGGGTTATTTTTTCATTTGATGTGTCTTTAACAGAATTTTCAGCAGGGTGTCAATGGATTTTCTCTCTCTCAAACCATTTTCAAGATAAAAAGGATCAAAACTGGAAAAAAACTGCTTTCCATGATATGTTTTTTTCATTCAATTTTGATGAGGTTTCTCCAAATCAATCCTTATGAAAAATGCAACAAACGTTCATCAGTTTTGAAGATAATGGCAGTCAAAATGATCACTGACCCAGTCTTATTACTGTGTCAAATACTTTACTATGTTCAGCAAAATAGTGTGTCCACACTTACCCAAAGGTTCATTACCTTTTACATGTCAACATGCTGTGCTTTGTAAGCAAAATAAAATCAAACAGTTTTTTGTAAGTTTAGACAGTCTGATACAGATTTATAGGTTTAAGATCTACATATAAAAATTTGGGATGTGCTCGGGATGCTAAATACTATCTATGTGGCTTATGGTATGACTACAAAGTTTATCACAATACTTAAGGTATTTAAAAACTTACCCTGGCCTTTTCTAATGCCTCAGCTAATTTTGTGAATACTCTAAAAAAAAAAATTAAACTTCATCAGAAAATCAGGACATAGTCAAAATAAATTCATTAGGCATATGTTATCAAACACAATTCCAAACTTCATCCTGGTTTCAAATCTTTTTGATTAAAAAAAAGGAACTCTTTTTCATGTATTGACTTGAAGATGAAAACCTGTCTTCTTGATTTTAGCAATTTACACAGTTGTAAATGTAGTCTATTATATAAAGCTAAGGTTAGTAGAATAAGTGAATTCTAACTTGTCTAATTCTGTATTTTCTATTGTTGCTAACTGCACGAAGCCTGTTGATATCTGTATATAACTATCGGCTACATCTGCAAGAACACAAGGAAGTTATACATAAACTACCAAATATATAACTATACTATATTGGGGGAGTCATCATTTACCAAATATATAACTATACTATATTGGGGGAGTCATCATTTCAACCATATTGTTGTTCAACAAAGCTATGACCTCTATCAAACAAAGCTATGACCTCTATCAAACTTTGGTTAAGAAACACAAAGGGCTTATTCAAAATGTAATAATTAATTCAGTGCTGTTTAAATAATCATGTAAATCACTTTGAATAGACTGATAAAAGAAGTTGAAATACAATGTTTTAGCCAGTGGAGTTCAGGAGACCAAGGTTTGACTTATACAGTACAACCAGAAAAGCCTGAATCATCCTTTTAACAATGCATATTAAAGACTTCCTCAAACTGTGCAAAAACATTAGAACATAATTACTGATCAACTTACTTTTATGTGATTTTGTCATCTTATCTGATTTCCCTGTAGCATCTTTTATCTTTGTGTGATATTCCACTAAAAAATTTTTTTGTTGTTCAAAAAACTCGTCCACATCCTAATAAAGACAAAACAAAAACATTCATTTTCTGGTTGACAAGTCGATCTCCATTCATACATATAGCATTATTCATGTAATAGGAAAATAAAAGACCAGAATATATATAACTATAACTTGATTTGCACTAAGCAAAGTCCCATTATAACTGAATAACAATAAATAATTTTTACATGTTACTGCTGTGTGGTAGAAATATAGCATGTATAATCATAAAAAACTTTAGTATGCAATAATTTTATTGTGCATTTATTTCATCTTTGAATACAAATTTTTTCACTAGCAAGTATAGTGGGCTGTTCAAAGTTGAACTGTGTAATCAAGTAAAATATCATAAGTTGAGAAATTTTGTATTCAACCTTATACTTGTATATAAATTATAGGTTAGGTTAGGGAATATATTTTGACCTTATCTTTTCCATATTGGACTACAAATTGTCACCGAGTCACCAGCAAGATGTTCGTGTATCCAATGGTAACATCATGCAATATAAAACATACCTTTTGACTTGATAACAGAACCTCATCTGCTGTTTTAGTCAAACTTTTAAAAAATCCACCAATCTTCTCTTTTTTATTTTTTCCTCTTACACTCAACTAAATAATAACACAAAACCAAATGTATAGAAGCATTGTATTTCATAGTCAACAGACATTTTTTTCAATTACAATTCTATCATTAGACCTGAGGGCTGTTTAATAAATAAATATATGGTGGATATCTAAGATCTTATTATTCTTCCAAACATGATATTTTCAAATTTACCCTGAATTCCCAAGGTTGGATGTAGAATAACAACACTATTTTCTAAGAATTGCCTTTGTAGCCCCTAACTGAAAACTTTTTAGACCTTCATGAAACAGAGACCATCCAATCAAACTTCAAATTTGGAGAAAAAATGCAAATAATTATTGAAATACAAAACTATTTTGATGTTTCTCAATGTGATCTTTCATATTTTTTGGCACCATCTTCCCCCCTCCAACAGTCTATTAACAAAATATCTCCTATGAAAAACATATATAATAATTAAAAATGAAATGTGTAAATTATAACTGACCAACAACATTTACTGCTAATATGTTTTTCCCTGAGCTGTCTCTCACTTTTTTATTAAATTTAGAAATATCACGTAGGGTAATCTCCATAATTCTTATAAAAAACAACAAAGAAAAACTTCTGGTAACTTTTGTATATTTCTAAATATTTATAGATATTCTAAGTTTTTCTCCACTTATTAGCAAAATTGGGAAATTTTGTCATTTTCCATTGTAACAATTTTTGCTTGCAGGATTTGTGAAATTTAAAAAAATGTAAAGTATTTTGATAGATTTAATCTATTGACAAATATATATGCGTAATGTAAAAAAAATATGCTTAGCAGTACCAGAAATGCAAGAATTCAGATGTCGTTGGAACTTTTACCGGTAATTTTTCACAAAAAATAAGCAATTTTCACATGAGCACAGGACAAACGACGACACCTGTGATATTGTTAACACCAAATTCCATTTCCAGTTGGATAGTTAAATCTCTTTCTAAATTTCCTTTTAGATTTTGTTATGGCTTTAAGAAATAATAGCTCAAACATGAGAGACTCCTTTCAGTAAATGAACCATTATTATAGCTCAATTTATGATTCACCCTTCAGGTTGGTTCTGTATTAAAATTTAAAAAATGTTCAGTCTGAAATGAACCTCAGTACTTACATCTTGATCATATTCCAAAAATACTTCAAAGTTAACATCATTTCTAAGTGCTGGGTGGGCAGCAATTCTCTGCAGGAAAATTTCATGCATTGCAACTGTTTTCTTAAATGTGGCTAAATATTCTCTGTAAAAAAGTCATAGCTAAAATTCAATGTTTATTTAAAACCATACTACACGACAACAGCCCAACCACCATAAAGCAAAGATATTTTGTAATTTTCTTTTGGAATTTATGGAAAAAATACCTGTTTTACATTAAAAAGTAACTTTCTTTAATGATAAGTGAGCAGACAAAATGCAGACAAAATGCTTAACAGTAGAAATGTGGTAAAATTAAATGTCTATTCTATCACCCCATGAGATGAAAAACTTTTTATATGGCCACCAAACAATGCTTTCATCACTATATTTAAAGATTCTCCAACATGCTACTAACAGTAACAGCTGAGTAATTACAGTGGAATACATGAATTACCATGATAACTTTAAAAATTAATGACACAAGACTGTGATGTGGAGAATACATTTCACAACTTGCTATAAAGGTTTTTTGCTCACTTTCTATAAGTTGCACCTTTCTCATAATAAAGCTGTTTATCTATCCTACATAACAATTTCATTAAATCAATCTAATAATTGTGTCCTGTTAAAATCAGAGGACAATGTAGCCTGTATTCCCTCGCCTTGAGCAAATGACAGACTAAAATCGAGCATTAGTTAAAGCACAAGATATTTTCATCATAGTATCCTACACTGCAGTTAATCTCTTTTCATAACGATGTAATACAAATGAGCTTACTGATTTAATATCTTCTGTAAAGACTTAATGGAACAAAACTATAGTTCAGTATAGGATACAATTCTGAACGGACCCAACTAGCAAAGATCCCACCAAAGTCTGGTTCTGATTGTACAATGTTTTCCAGTTCAGAATGTTTCTTCAATAATTTCTCAAAGGTTCTAAATGCTTAACCAATAGGTGCCCATCTTGATTGGTGGTTGGAATTTTTGGATACAATTCCAAAAGGATCTACCAAGGGACCATTCCTCCAAGATTTGATATAAATTTGGCTATCAGTTCAAGATGACATTTTTTAATGAATTTCCAACAGAGCCTGTGTTTTACTAAGTCTGGCTGTGGTAGCCATCTTGGTCAGAGGTTGAAAATAATGGGCACAATTTTGGATAGGAATAACTAAAGATCATTCCTGTTAACTTTGAATAAGATTGGTTTTGTTGTTTCAAAGAAGATTTTAAAAATTTCATTCCTTTTTTTTAATTTTTAGTCAGCTGTTCATCTTGGTCAGAGGTCAAGGTCACTGCACAAAAGTTCAGAAAGGGACCACAAAAGGTTCATTTCTGGCATCCTTGCTAATACTGGCCTGGTAGTTTCAGAGGAGAATATTCTTTAATTTCACCTGTCCTTTTCTATTTTTAGCCTGGTAACCATCTTGATTGGAGGTCAGGGTCATCACATATAATTAGGAAGACAACAACCATAAGAGCATTTCTGTCATCTTTGGCTAAAAAGGGCTTTGTAGTTTCAGAGGAGAAAATTTTTGAAATTTCAAACCATCTTTTTCTACTTTTTGCCTGGCAGCCCATCTTGGTCTGATGTCAGGATCATTGCATAAAATTTTGGAAGAGGACCATCCAAGCACCATTCTACCAAATTTGGAACAAAACTGGCCTTATAGAGGATTTTTTAAAACTGTGAACAGACACAAAACACAAAATGATAGCTAAATCTCATGTGGAGTTTTTGGCCAGGTAAGCTATAAAATGTGACTGGCCTAACTTACGCTTCAAGTTCTTGTTTCATTTTTGTGAACTCTTCCTTTGTCATTGTGCCTTCCCCTTCGCCCAATCTTTGTAACTTTTCCCTTGAAGCATCAAAGTCTGGTTTTGGTGGAGCCGGAGGAATCTGCAACAGAATCAAACAAATTAATTCTCTTTTATTGCAAAAACAATCTGATGTTATGGGAAATGGAACTCTGTGTCCAATATCAGTTTAACTTTAATGATGAATGAACAGGTGTTAAATAATAGAGAGATGAAACTGGTGAACAACATATATTGTTCTTCTAGTTCTATTAAAGGGGAACATTAAGAATCTTTATTGTTTGTTTATAACTCCTAAACGATATAATGTCCTATTGATTTAAACCCTGACAGAAGAACAGTACCTATAGTACCTACTGTCTAAACGAGGTTACAGTCACCAACTGCTAAGTTTTACCTAAATTGACCATCAATCCAACTTCCTAAAAAGTTTCATTTAGGTATCTAGGATAAATTGTGACAATTTTCAACAATAAAAGCCACTACACTACATGACCTTGGGATCAAGCTGTCAAAATCATATAATTTGCCTCTATAGCATGCATGTTATTTCAATGTATCCTTGAAACAAGTTTCATTTAGATATCAAATAAAGTTTCTGAGAAAACAAAATTTGCACCAAACATCCAAAGAAAAGCAGATTTTCTCAGTCTTATACTGTTCCTTCTGAGTGACCTTCATTTTGGGGTCACCTAAATTTGCATCTGTAACATGAGTATTACACTCATGTAACTTCATAATCAGTATTACACTCATGTAACTTCATAATCAGTATTACACTCATGTAACTTCATAATCATTTTGCTTTAGTTATCTAGCATAGTGAAATAAAAGCAAAAACTATGACACAACTTTCAGTGAAAAGCCAATTTTCTTAGTTAAAAAATGACAATTCTGAATGACCTTGTAGTCAAGGTCACCTAAATTTAGGAGCATATGAGGCAGAACATCCTAATACATCATACTGCTAAGTTTCATGAAGCTACGAATAAATAGGAACTAAGACTGAGTGCAAATACTGATGCCGTGGTTAAGGCAATTCCAAAAGTCCACCTTTACTTCATAAAAATGAATGAATAATTCAACAGTGTAACAAATCATATTTCCTTAAGAGTTGGATAATTCTGCAACAAAATTGAAACTATTTGCTTTTCTATAAGAGAAAGGTGAACCTGCAAAAATCATAATTTTCTTTTACTTCAGAGATGCAAATAAAGATAAAAAATATTCTTTTTCCCCTTACGAGTTAATGAAGTCTGAATACAAAAAAAAAGCAATTTACTGTTCCTTTACAGCTGGATTTTTTAAAAACATATAAACAAATATATTTTTTTTCTTTTGAACTGGAAAATTTCAAACAAAAATATAATACTTTATTTTTCTAAGAGTTGAATTTTATTTTTACAAAAATATAACAATTTATATTTCCTCTAAAGCTGTGAAAATTTGTCTTTAAAAAATTAACTTTTCCTCTAGAGCTGCAAAAGAGCCAAAATGATGATTTTCATTCCTCTAGATTGTACTGTGTTTTTCTGTGTATTTTATTTTGGTAAACATTAAGGGCCACATGTATTAGAAAGACTTACGATTATTCCAGCATAATCCTCATTTTCAACATATCTATCATGTAACCACACAAACTCTTCATGTTGTCGTACTACAGAAAACTCTCCTTCTTTAAATCTTGATAAAGTTGTCTGTAAGTAAGATTGAAAGCATATGAACCTGACCAACAAGACCATCAAATATATATTCATACTTTGATGTGAGCTGTAAATTTTTCTTAATTCCTAACTGAATACTCAAGACATCAAATAAAATTTTTTCACTGGTAATTTCACTTAGTCTTTCATCTACGCATTAGTTAGAGAAAGTTTGTACCTTATTGTGAAGTGTCAAATTCTGGTCTCTTTTAAACTAGTTTGAAACTCAGAATAGATTCAGATTTAGAAACTTTCACAGTGTGAACTGAAAATTTTCCTTTACATCCATGAATTAGACAATAGGAAGATTTAACTTTGAATAAAATATATAAGGCAAAATAAAAAAATATGCATGATTCCTGTCAGCCAAACGACCCTTAAACTGTTTTCAAAATGCGAAAAATAAAGAAAAAAAATGAATGACCCTAAATTTTTTAGATTTTCTGGAATATTTTCATAACCTACTGGACCAGAAACAACAGTATTCATTATGGCACAATTGGATCCAATTGTAACTCCTCGGCTATTTCTGCTTTGCTATCAAAATTTCTATTGTACATATAAAGAGTTAGAATAAATAGTTCCATCCTTATACCTAATGTGTACAAGGTTATTGAAGTAAGGGAGAATCAAACCATTACTCAGCAAGTCAATTTGTTTGCCTAGCTTCAGAAATAAGGAAGTCTTCATGTCCATGCTGCAACCAATATGTTTGTTTATAAAGTACGTGTATCTATAAGTTTCAACTATAAAAGACGTTAAGTTGTAAGGAAAAAAATGACTTTAGACCCTATTTTTTCAAAGAGAAGATAAGACCTACTGACCCTATTCCTTTCAATGAGGTTACGGGTTCTATACATATAATTTTATTTGGCATAATTTATCTTTTTAGTTTGTAGGAAGTGAGAATTTTATACCTTGGTGTGAACTGTGAATTTTACTTTGTCTCTTTCACTTAGGGCATCAGATATATCAACAAGTAGTGAGGTGTCTGTAGATAAGTCCACAGTTTCTGATCGTGGCTGAAATTGTAAAAACACAACATGAATATATTTCCATAACATTTTTTTATTATTTGCATAAGGCAAATCACTAAAATGTCACATTTATAGGATTTTCATTTAACAATCTTGGATTTTATATCAGCAACCATGTGGGGTACAAATGAAAATAACAATTAAGTTAACAGGATCTACATCCCTGAATAAGGCAGCCATATTCAAATTTTATGTTTGGAATATTAAAAGCTTCTACATACATGAACCGCCTCGAGTGTGGGAGGTCATGGGTTCAATCCACGGCTGGGTCAAACCAAAGACATTAAAATTGGTATTTGCTGCTTTTCTGCTAAGCACACAGCATTTAGGAGTAAGAGCAAAGACTGGATGGCCCAGAGTCAGAATAATGTGTCTGGGTAAAGTGGCATGTCTTCCTGTGGACTGTTGCTTTTGTGAGCTATCACATTAAAAATCTGGCTCAACTTGTTAGTCTAGTACAAAGCAGGGTTCATTCATAATCACTCATCATTAACATGCTCTTGTCCTGAATATGCAGGAAATATTTGCCACTGGAAGTTAAGCACAATTCAATCAATCAATGTTTTTAGCAAAATAACATTAATGGAATAAATTAAAAGTCATTGACAATATCGTGGCGGACAGTTTTACTGGTGGAGGAAGCTGGAGTACCTGGAGAGAACCACCAATCTTGGGCAGGTAACTGACAAATCTTATCATGTGCGATCCGAGTTTAACAAAACCTGTTTTTGTATGTTACAAAGTCAGGTGAGAACTCACGCGGTATAGGTGATAGGCTAAAGTGATCTGTACAGGAAAGTTAAAATCAACTACCTAAACCACTCATTTGTAGATGATGGTTATTTCAATATTATTAAGAAAACCAGCTCATTATGGTAGAGATAGGGTGAAAACGGATGCTTATTCTATAAAATAAAAAAAAATTCATAATGGCCATCAAACAATGCAAGAATCTGGTTCCACAAGATAACATGCAAAACTTACAATGCTGTCACAGCGAGAAAGGGGATGATGTGAAGATAACTGATTTCACAAGGTCTACAAGTTCTTTTTTGCCAGTTTGGGTTGCACCTCTCATATTATAAGATTTGAGCCCAGCATTTTAAAAATAATTCATAGTCTGAACATTTTGGTTATATTCTTTGCTGTATTCCACAGTTTCTTAAAATGCCAATTTCATACCAACAGCAGGCATGCATTAAAGCTGAGACTAATATAACACAGTATATGTTTTATAGTTATGATAGTAGTCTCAGATTAAAGACATTATTTTTCTGTGTTTAAAAACTTAAACACATATCAGTACTCTGGCTCACAAACTACATTTTTGGCATTAGCTCACGTCGTATGCCAATAAAACACTTAGGAGCAACTGCACCGGTTCCGGGTTGTTTTGGCCCTGAACCAAGTTTGCACCTGAGTGTTTTTGCCCTAATCCCAGTTCGCTTTGGATGGTTTCACCCTTATTCGAGTTCGCACTGAGTGGTTTCGCCCTTGTTCTTACTGTTGATTATAATTATTTTGTTCAGTGTGAACATTTCAGGAAATTGTTTAGATGTGGTATTATTATATTTTGGAGGGTGTGAAAATCGGCATAAATTGTAAACTTCCGTGCGTATTAAGAAAATTTTCACTGAGGCCACTCCAAATTACTAGTTCTTTGGAACCGCTTGCTCCTAAAATCAAAGATTCTAAAGTTCAAAAAAACTTTACTCGCTTTATTTTTTATCACATTAAAAAAAAAAATTTCATCAATTTTCCTACATATTTAGGGGCCGGTCATTATTTATCTCCAGGGGTGGCCCGGCAAATTGAAAAATATTCCCATACTGTTACTTTTTCTTTGACCCCCATTATACTATATTCTGGCTTAAAGATCTTATTAACTGAAACTTATTTCTTAAATGTTGACTTTTCTTTTTTAAAAAGCTGAATTATCATGATTATGGTTCATAATGAAAAGCTTTCCTTTTCCTGTCACACGCGTACTTTAAAGCTCAATGTTTCCCAAAAAGTTGCAAATATATGTCAAACAGTAGTCGCATTTTTCTTTCTTTCTTTTTCTTTATAATTTCTACTTCATATTATTTTTAGTGACAGATTATTTCTTTACAGTTATCAGGGACGTATATACAGACGTCCCTGCAGTTATATATCATCGGTATATCAAAGATTTAAGCTGAAAATTATATTGTGCATTTTGAATTTTAAAAACATTGCTGTAAAAACATAATTAAAGTTTGTCAAAAATTCAGAAATAATTAGTTATTATTGTTTACTACTCTCCAATCGTATGTTTATTTAACAATATCCGTGAAAAAAAATTTGATAGTAACCTTTGAATTAATGATTACACCCGTCATATTAATCAATATTATGA
>JAULBM010295090.1:0-15328 GCA_032357055.1 Geukensia granosissima | reverse complement strand
ACGTACGGACGGACGTACGGACGTACAGGGGTAACACTTAATGCCCCCGACGCCTAAAGGCGGGGGCATAAAAATGATACAATTTGTGTAATCACAAATTTGTTTTATGCTTTGGATACAAACATGAATTTACTCATATTCAAAATTCCAACTGAATTACTTTCACAATCAGAAACTATAAAAGGATACAGATAAAACAATTTGCAGAAATTCTGCAAACAGTTTTCATGAAGATTTTTCTAAATACTATTGTATGAATGTCAATCTAAGTGATTCTTTCCGAAGCGGGGTCAAACGAACTTTTTCTCCATATCGTCAAATTAATGACCAGATATTAAAATGCATGAGCTAAAATAACTTATTGAATTAAGATAATATTTGAAAACTTTTTTTCTTTTTTTCCAAATTGTGCAATAACTGCTGTAATATTTTACATATTTAAACACACTACATTCGTGTGGAATTATATTAGGATGAAATAACGGAAAAGATTTGAAAGCATATTTTTTCATTGCATCCATTTTTAGTTCGATATTTCTGAAATCATTTTTTCTACAACAAATTGGCGTAGTTGTACCTTTTTATTTTATCGTTTCTTTATAAGTCTTACCTTAAAAATATTCGTAGCTTTTTAAAATATACTGATAACATTTCCCAGTCAGTTGTGGTCCAAATATTTCCTTCATTTCATCTGTTGCCATATCTAATACAGTTCAATATGGTCGTAAACTGCTTTACGATAGTAATGACCATTTTATGTATTTCATTCTTATTTATGTTCAATTTCATATAAGCGAAAGATTAACCGACAGTAATAACGTCCTACGACACGACCCAGTTGGCTTTATGGGGAGGGTCAATATCTAGGCACGATTTTGATGGCAACCGTTAATTCCTGAAAATGATATCTGCCTTTGAAAAATATATTAACTAACATACGTTTGTATAGTAGACCACTTACCCTCAGAACGGGTGAAATAAAAAACACCAAAATGACCTGTGGATTCCTCCTCTAAACAAAATCATATTGTCTGTGTCTGTTATACTCCACAGCTGATTGAGGAAAATCGGGAATAACCCAGCTGTAGGTATAGAATATGTTTATGATTCGTGATGATAAAAATACGAATTCGAAAATGTCAATTTTTACTCTTTCTGTTTCAATGACAGTCGTAGATTTTGTTCCAAGCTATTATGTACATTTTAAACTTTCAAAGATCAATATAAAAAATCTGCTCATTTGTGTTTTTTTCTTATTTGTATAAGTCAAGGATAAATTCGTGTTTTTCGGTACGCTTTGGTATCAGTTACTATTCATTCAATAAATAATAGTTAAACATAGGCAGTTCAAAGTTGTATCAGTAAGCATTCAACAGGAAACCGTGTGTAAACCGACCGACTTCGTACAATCTCGCATAGTGTGATTTGCTTTTTCTGGAATACAGATTGTTTTAAAGTTCACATATAATGTGTGATTTTGACAAATCCCCTAAAACTTCAGTGAACGGCGTATTCTATCTAGACAGTACAAGTAGTTCCATAATCCTTAATGCAATAAAGTTTATGTTCTTCTAACCGATGTCATTCTTAATAAAATTCAAGCGCATTGCATGGTGATTTTCCTGGTAGCAGTTGCTATGGAACTGAATTTCAGTATTTCACTTTCGCAGCTTAGTCTGCAGTTCGTGTTTTACAATTATAAAGTATATTTGGGTGTATATGAATCGATGTTGTCGACTTGACCGGCACATGGTCTACCTTGAGAATGAAGCTTAAATAATCATGGGATTTTTATACTGTGTCAAAAGTGCTTAAAAAACACAAACAAATACATGTATCAATCATGGATCCCGTTCCGAGCAAGGGCCATTACAAAATACCTCCATTTGTGTGGATGATATAAGAAAAACTACATTTCCTTGATAGCGAGAACACATTTGTGTTAAGATATTATTTAATTTTTAATATATTTTTAAGAAAGAAATAGAACGAATCTTGTTTTCTTGCTAATTCATAATCCTTAATGGTACAATCCTCGATACGGAAGCAAGCTTCCTCTAAATGTACAAAGTATCAAACTAATCCAGGGGCTTTATTTTTATGTAAACAAAATCTCTAACCAAACATAAATTCTTACGAGCGGGTCAGTTGGATAATGACGCATGATTAGACTATGAATTCATATGTCTTAGAACGGTGTTGTTTATATATTTGCTAGATAGATTAACATAATCTCTAAATCTTATTTCGTGATTGTCCGATGTGCGTCGCTGTTTCTGCCTTTATGATGTCAGGAAAAGTCGAAACTTCAAGACCATTTCCAACATTAGTTGAAAAGGCCAAACATTTTCCGCAATCTGTATGATCTTAACTCAGTGTGCATTAAATATTTTACTGAGTTTTTATCTTCTGCTGTACAGCATCACAAAACAAGTTATCGCTTTATTGTCTACAAGTTTCTGATCATTACCGACGTAAATGAAACTATCATTTACTTATTTACTTACATTGCCGACGTAAATGAAACTGTCATTTAACTTATTTTCTCCATATGGATTGCCCATCCACCGCAATCTCATCCACACTTTTTAAGTATAACACGGTAACAATCGGTTTACGCAATATTCTTGGCAGACAGTCACCTTTTTGCAAACTCTGATCTGAAAACTGTCCAAGCATACCATACAGCCAATAAGTTAGTTAATTCTATGTTCATAAGATGCTTTTTACAATGATGTTCGGTTTTGCAGTCACAGAAACACTTGCGATTCCTATTATATAAATGACGCTTATGCCTAATGGAACATTTGAAAAACATGTAGTTTCTTTTTAGAGCGATTGGAATTTCTTCCAAGTTTTGACGAGGTAGTAATTTTGTATCTCTACTTTTCGGAATTGCACAAACATGGTATTCCTATATTGGTCATGCTATCAGTGTCGGATCATGGCATTATGACATTGTGACAAATTCATGAAATTTTGTAATACACTTGTTTATTTTATTACGAATATCAAATTTATTTTGGGGGATTTAAATTTAAGACATAAGAAAAGACAGTTTCTACTTTACAACTGAAAGCTTGTGCTTGTTGAGGTCGTAAAAAAGCTTTCTCGTGCTTAAGGTTTGTGCTCTTTTTTATTTTGAGGTATTGAATGTGTGTTGGAGAGGTAAAAATTACAACTTTCCAACATCGTATTTTCAAAAATTCCCTGATTGATTTCTATCTTAACCTTCTACTGGCTTTATATAGAAATAGGAGATGTGGCATGTTCTACCTAAAGCAAGCTTTTGTCTTTTGGTCGAAGTTGACTCCTATTTGATACATATGAAAATTGTATATTCTAATATGTTGCCAAAAAACACACTTTCCTTCTATTAGATTTCTAACAGAGAATTTCAGGATGTAAAGAAGCATTGTTGTCAGAAGTCACTTGGTCGATTATCAGTTGCAGTAAAATCATTCTATTATAAAGTCAGACATAAAAAATGCGGAGAAACGATGGCTACCATTTGAACCGTTTGATGTTATCAACAATGATAGGCCGACAGACAAAGCAATCTGTATGTTTACATAGCTGATCATACGGTGTTTAAGTTTTCCATTATTTTGCGATTAAAATATTTAAATATGCAAACTGAATCTGATACAGAATAGCACAACACATATCCACTTGTAAAGTTCTGAAAATATCAGTCATTATAAAGTTCATCCACTATATGGCTTTCACAACAAGAAGTACGAGAAAGAAATTTCCCTTGGTCTTGTTTACTTTTAAGATCACATTACCATATCACTCTCAAGTTTAAATTAATTTGGCATTTTTAACGTTTTTGTCGGAGTCTTTAACAGATTATGTGTTAAATAAAACTTAAAAATTTCCCATCATAATGGTATTATAACGTGCGATTCTTGTAGTTGTAAGACAATCAAATATAGAATAAATGTTGCTTTGTGGTTATAAAACAAAAATGCAAGACTATTTTAAAGGTAAAAACAGATCAAACACGTAAACAAAATGAAAACAAAACTTTTCGGAGAGGAAGTTTTACTTTCATTTTGTTGTACAGTCTAGTATTTTACATTACCTTTGAAATGTGGCTATCTTTTTACCTTTCTTTTAAGACAAGCTGATTTAAGCAAAATAAACCTTAAAGGCGTAACACGATGAAAAAAGTCATCAATACAAAAGTAAAGTTGTATTTCTTCGAGTCGCTACAGAAACTTGTGATTAAAACATGTAAAACAAAGCTTTAGTTGCAAAATATGTTCTGTTTATAAAGGAACAGTTATTTAAGTCATTTTTTGTCTCCGAGGACGGACATGGTATAAAATAGGCCGATCGTTTTCTCTGCAGGCAGGTTCAACCCCTGCAAGAGGGGCATTTGTTTGTTCGAGTTGGATGTATAAATACTCGAACTCCCCTTCGCAAAGATTTTGCCGGGGAAAGAATAGGCACTAGGTATCTCCGTCTTGGAGGCACTATTCCTCTATAAAGGGTGTCCCTGGTTGTGGGGGTGTATAAATTCATAATCTGTCCGGAGGGAGTCGTTAAAGTGTTTAGAAATTGCCTAACCACTCATTTGGAGTGGTCAGTAGGCGTCTAGTTTCAAGGCAAAATTTTCCGCCAATATCCAGTCAGTAGTTTATCAAGTGGCCTTCTAAAAGTCCCTCCCTTACCGGTCCACTGCTCACGGTCTACATATTGCTTTATTCTTTGTTAACTTGTTCCCGTCCTGAATATGGGTGAAATATTACAATCAGGTAATTTTAGAAAAAAATTGTACACAGAAGCGAACGCCAAATAATATAAATTCAAATTACGAATGGTTAAAATTACATTTACAGAATAAGGCTTATCGTAAGACATGCACTGTTAAATCCAGAATATGGGAGATAAGTCCACCAAACATAAATATTAATTTACTAATAGTCTGAAGAAAAATTATCTCTAACTACTATAGCCACAGAACATATAAATCTCCCAAATCTTTTTCAGAACCAATACCTTAAACAACTTGGTCTGTTTAGTTGTTTTTCGGTCATGATTCGAACATTGTCAGAATCTCAGAGATATTAATTACTACTTACTAAAGGCAACATTTATCATGAGTTAAAAATTTTGAACAACCGTACCCTCATTGAGTCCTCATTGATAAAGTAGATTTGTGATATCTGAAAATAACTTTTATCTGGCTTTACTCCTACGGGTTGACCCTGCTTTCTCAGTGAAAATAAAACTGTCAACGTTTATTTCTAGATATTTCAATTGTATATACATAAAAGGCAAGGCTGAGAGGGTCGTTATCGTTTTATTGGTGTATTCAATTTATCGAATATCAGATTACAGGTATATATTTTCATTTGAATCCATAAATTGGCATTTTCATCTTACTCCGATTAACCTCTCAGTTGGTGTTGTTACCTCTGGCAATGCACAGCTGAACAATCTGGCAATCTGTGTGGTATTCAGCCAGCTACAACAATATTCATCATAAGCATCATAAATTTGAATACTAACATGTTTCTACAATATGAACGGGTAGCAAACCTGGATAGCCGGAAGAAATGTCGATAGGACTATACTCTGACTCTTTCCTAATATCAACCTCCTAAGACGAAGCTGTTAAAGGTCCCAAAATAAAATGATATAAAGGACAAACAAATATACAATATAAAATAAGTATTACTTAAACATCCACTGGATCACAGGTTCCTGGTCCGGGATAGGTACATAGAAGCACACTTGAAATTTTATGTTTTGGTTTTTGATACTCTTTTAGTGATACGCAAGTCATAAGCTTTATATAGGTATTAACTTCATCGTCCCTTTTGGTCTAAATGTAAAACGTACTCTTATCATTGAATCGGAGCGAATTAAAGCTCAAGTTCTATTTTCATGGGACCTTAAGATTTTCAACGTTCGTTCGCGTTTTTTTTTTTTTTTTTTGAGATTTGGTGAGTTAATATTTACTGGCTTATTCGGGTATCGTGTAAGCGTATACATTGGTATTTAAATCCGGCCGGTGAATTTATATAGATAACTAAAACCGTTTATAAAACACGCAGTTTCTTTTCTATGGTAACTCTTCGGGAATTTAATTACCAGCTGTGGTCGGCATGTTTCAAACTGACATGTCACCTGTAAAGTCATTCATTCCAGTACAAAGCTAGTTTCTGCTACATTGGTTTTTATTGGTTTAACATTGAGTGGTACTTGTGCGTTTTTGCATAAAATAAATTCTGTGTGGAATTAGGATGTCATTTAAATTTTCATTGTATACCTGCATGCAGTAAGGGCAACGGCTACATTGGTTTATAACAGCATTTGACATGGTAAGTCATTGCAGCAGTAAATATAAGTAATTATGGGGGCATGCTTTGTTTCCTGATAGAATTATTGAATTTAAGTTTACAAAAATGACATATAGGAGTTTACATCATGACAGTGGCGACTAATTGATTACCCTTTTAATGTTAAAATTGTCCATAAACAATATAAAACGTCCATGTTGCTTGTCCTTGATCAAGAGGGACAGTGGTAACAGCTCGATGTCATTCTCCAATTAACACATGAATAACATCTTTTTATGCAGATCTTAGTTCTCAATCTAAGCTTTTATTCGATCTTTATTCTATTTTAGAACTCTGAACGTCTTTTTTCGTATAATATAATAGACAACAAATTATGTGTAATTAACGAATACTTATTGTGTGAACGCGTTTTTAGTGGTACTGGTATATGATATCTGAATATTAATAATAATAATTTGTAAACCTTTTTTCTCGTTTTATTCAACTCAATATCAAGAGCTTAACAAATGTCATCCTCGTTATGTCAATATGTATTACTGGATGGTGTCCTGGGCGACAGAAGTCGTCATTTGGCCAAACTTCAACTAGACGCTGTCAAAGTTCTGACCACATTTTCAGCATATAAAACTCCTAGACCACTCAAACAAATTCAACATTCCTCAAATAAACTGTCTTTCTATTTCGAGTTTTTTTTGCTACAGTACTTATTTTGGTGCCTATACATGTACTTCAAGGCGTATTACAACAACGTTGTATTTATTAATTAATTTATTTAATAGTCTTATTAATCGTGGCTTTATTGCAAAATGATATTAATATTTCGTCATCAGGATCTTGTTAAAGTTTATTTTCCATTGAAAAGTTCTTCCTGCGCATTTAAGATCTTGGTGATTTGACTATTCTTTGTCACAGTGAAGGTCGTGGTTTTTCACAAAAACTATGCCGATGCCCTTCTTTGTGAAAAAAAATCTGGACACGCAGAAAACAAAACAAATGTTCTGAAGCCAGCTTTCCCCCATATAGCCGAATGTTAAATTTTGGGTAAAAAATTGCGACTAATCGCTGCGACAAAAATCTGAGAAAAAACATAACCCCCACCACCACCACCACCTCCTTAATAAAGTTAGATGGCTGTTCCCTAAGCATGCGGGAGTTCCAGCCCTAATGTCCAGGTTTTTCGCTTCTCATGTTTAAATGTTTTTGACAGATTTGTGAACTCCTTTGGTTTTATACATCTTAAGACGCCATTTGTTGAGTGTTTATAAAATTATTTCATCGTGGCTCAGTCTGAAATGCTGGAATTGTTCGTTCAACACCAACGAAACTAGAGGAAGGCCCGTTTCACGCCGAAATTAGACAGTTATATCTCAAAACCGATCAAACGAATCTATCAATATTTTATTTCCGAATAAAACCTCTTTCAATATATGACAGTTAATTGGAAATTCATTCATTCTGATACTGACCAGTTAACAAAAACGCAAATTTTATGTGCACAATTATAACGGAAAATTGATATTGGTTAAATGAAAATAAGAATTACCTTAAACAAATAATAAGATAAATGTGAATATAATTCTGTTGTTGCTGCCTTTAAATAGAAGTATCTGTAAGACCTTCAACAAAGAGCTAACACGCGCCAGATCTGAAAGCAATACCTTATCAGACGGTCTGTAGCATCCACAAAAGCTGTCCTACTTGTCGTGAATAAACTTTATCGATGAACTTTCGTGAAATTTTAAAAAGAGATAAGAGGGGATATAAGAATTGAAATATATATAAAGATATTTGTTCTTTAGATTTTTTGTTTTGGTTTTGTGTGTGGGGGGTTTTTTTCGGGTGTGCTCTATATCTTCAAAACCAAAAGTGGCAAAAAATGATAATTTTTTTGAAATTGTCGAAAACTTACTATACTTGTCAAAATTCTGTACGTTATTTGCACAATTTATGAAATATTGCAAAATAAAGCATTTTCTAATAATCAGGTATTCGTTCCAGTCTTCGTAAATCTATAAGGTTGTTTAAATTGTCTATTTAACTTTTTATGTTGGGCCAAATTCCCAAATCTGGCTTTCTGACAAGAAAACAGTTTTCAGTAAATAAAAACTTCTTGCAAGTGCCTGCCTGATAATTTCTGACTACGCTTCGAGTTGTGTTGTTTAATATTTTCTTCTTCATTGAAAGGGATAGTGATGCCTTGGTACTTTTCATATATAGGTGCAATGTTGGTGCACATTTTTCTTGTCCGCAATGAGAATTTTATAATGTTGTATATATTGGAATAAGAGAGAAGATCTTGCCACAAGAATGTATTTCCTGTTTTAGTATTAAATATACATTTTGACATAATAAAACAATAACGAGTTACACAGAATTTTACAAAAGTTGGATTTGGAATAAATAGCGGGTAGAGGGCATTCCATTCCCCATTCACAATTTTTCAAATCTGTTGAAAATTCATCTGCGTGAAGCGCTCTCGCTTTTCTAGATTAACTTTCATCAAGTACGCTAACGGTCATAACACTAGAAATCAAAATTATAATTGCTTTTAAAAATTTCTTATTTCCAGACCCACAAATATATGTATATTCCGAAATAAAAGAAACCGAGCACATCTCCTTTAAACCGTGTTTGTGACAATTAAAATCGAATAAAATAAACAGAGCAACAAGAAGGAAAATTGGATCGTTGAAATCATGGCCAAATCATGACTGCTATTAGTGAGTACATGTGAGAACAATGTGGAAATCTAAGCGGTTTTTCTCACCCTCCTCCGTTTTCGTTTCACTGGTTACACCATTTTTTAAAATATAGTTTCTAGTTTCTATATTTAGTTAGATCTAATAAGGTTTGTAAACTCTTCCAAAAGTCAAAAACAAAATTTTGTGCAGAGCCGGCAAAGCCTGGTCAGTATGAAATAATAATGTTGTGAAAAGTTGTAGCAAATTTGTTATGAATTTAACTTTTAATTTTTTGATTTACCACAAAATTTCTACCGGAGGACGCCCAAAACCACGGTGCTTTAATGAACACTTCAGCAAATTAATGATACGGTCTTGCAATATCTTGTGACAGTTTTGTGTACTTAATTACAATTTCTTGTCTTAATACACCAAATTTCACTGGTTATGATATTAGAAGATTATTTTTATTGCAATGGAGTTGACGTGCCGCTTAGAAGATTAATTTTCAGTTTCTTTTGACAACTTTCCATAAATTTTCCTATAAGTGAAATATAACTCGTTTTGTTTTCTTATAAAATCGTAAAGAGTTAAAGGAAACGTGAAATTGTCGAAAGGTGTGGTTTTTCACGGACATGTCATGAAAATGCAATAATAAAAGTGTAAGCTAAAATAAATAATGCAAATTTATAATTTAATTTACAAAATGTGGCATATAGCCCCAAACAACAGACAAATCAAGATGTTCGCACCTTTGATACCTTATTTCCGTTAATCCGCCCGGATTAAGGAAGCCCATTCTTACTAATCCAATTATCTCCCTGCATCTACACGGGATTAACATGTAAATTGTATAATTATTTCACCAAACGGTCGGTACCTGATTTCTATTGTGATTAAAATCTTGTTTGACAATTTTTCTTCAGCTCATTACACATACAGGTGATAATTTTAAATGAGTAATTTCAAAAGAGTAGAAATTAATTTTGAATACAGGTATTTTTAATGTAAAATTACTCCCATTGAAAGATAATTGATAATTCTGTATAAATATCAGGGAAAGTAAAATCAGGGCATTAATATTTGTTTATTCTTGTATTGTACAGTCATAATAAGCACTAGAAAATCCAAACACAAAAAATTAATGATAAGAGTTCATTTGGATTTTATTTATGTAATTTAAAGGTAAGATTGGCTCTCATAAAAATATTTAACTTTATGTAATATTTCTTTCACAGCCATTTTCCACATTTATTTCAACATTTAATTGATTCTCACGAGAAAAACTATTAATATTTTCATACATACGATCCAATAAATGTTATATTTGTTTTATCATTAATATTTTAAATGGTTAAATTATTTTCATATAATTCGCGTTGGATTGAGCTGAAATATTTCCGCGATAAGACGGTGCCATCCACGCTAGTCTGCATGTTGACGTTGATCACAGCAGATAACAAACCAGTGACATGACATAAGAAGCCAACATATTAAATATTCATAACTTAATCCAAAAGACAATACAATGGACAATTGTTAAAATTCATAAATTATTCATTTTACTCATAGTTAATGCTTCCTCGTAGAAAGTAATCCTTTAAACAAACATGGTCCGGTATATACTATTTAGTTACAATCCCGTATAAAAATGTTTATTTAACTAATGTGTGCTAGGTTAATTCTGTAAAATGTAATGTTTTCAGAAAGACTGTTTATTTTTGTTTCTTGTTTTTCTGTCAGATTTAAAAGGTGTCACATACTGACACGTTTTGTGATAACATTTTATAAGTAGCGCTTTGTATTTTACAGATTTATAAATATTTGGAAACAAAAATTGGTATATCACTTATAAACTGTAGCTTGGGAAGAAGATATACAAGGTGTCTGCTTGGTAAGTTCCTTTCTACAATTTAATTGTTTAAAACCTGTTTATTTCGAGAGAATTGTTTTACTTGATATTTTTTTACTAGTCAAAAAACTGAAAACGGACCTATACAGGCAATTACATGTAACAACATAAACTTATAATATCTTCAAGTTTAACGCACCAAGAAGATGAATACTGATTAAAATTTTTTCTAGCAAAGACATATTGTAAGTTTTAGTGCATGTTATGGGAAGCCAATCGCATGACACCTTCACAATGCTACGCGGGTAGCCTATTATGTCGGCAGGCGAATAATTCACAATTTTTCCGACATTAAACAATTCTTTAGTTCTTATTGCATTGAGCTTAAGTAAGGTATCCTTTATTTATTTCCTCATATGTTTAATTCCATGCACGGCGTTCTTTACCAATTCTTTTATATTTCAGAATCCTTTCGATAGAACCGTGCCATCGATGGTCTGAAGAAAATGATTCCTTTACTATTCTGTGTTTCGTGGCTGAGCTCTGCCTGTCTAGCAGAGAATGTCATTCCCTTTCACATAATGGAGGAACTTCCAATAGGAACATTGATTGGAAATATCGGTCTGGAAAGTGGTCTCCAAGGAAATCTGAAAGACGATGAACTCAGCCGTGTGCGATATAACTTCTTGGACCAGTCCGATATGCGATCTCTCTTCACCATCCATGAAAACACTGGAAATATTTTAATCAAATCCACAGTCGACAGGGAGGCTGAGTGTATTCTCTTGGATGTATGTGTTTTATCTTTCGATGTTGCGGTTCATTCGTCAAATCCACAAATGTTTAAGATATATTTAGTTCAAATTACAATCGAGGATAGAAATGACAACTCTCCACAATTCCCGTCGGACAAAACCACTTTAAATATCCAAGAGTCAGCAGTGGTTGGCACAACATTCAGCTTAGAGGAAGCAATCGATATTGATTCAACATTAAAAAACGGTGTTCAACGATATGAACTTGTTCATGAAGCAGACGTTTTTAGATTGAACACTACAAAAGACTTAAATGGACGATTTTCATTGCAGTTAATTTTACAAACTAAACTCGACAGAGAAATAAAAGATGGGTACCAGCTTGAACTTTTAGCTTTCGATGGGGGAGAGCCGGTTCGTACTGGAACATTAATTATATTTGTGAACGTTGCGGACGACAATGATAATTTCCCCGTGTTTGAACAGGAAACATACAAAATCAGTATTAACGAAGGAACCAAAGTCCAGACTCCATTAATTGCTGTTACTGCCCACGATAAAGACACTGGCGCTAATGGTGAAATTGTATACAGATTTAATCCAAGACAACTCGAAGCTGAACGAATTTCGCAAATGTTTTCTATAGACGGGGAAACCGGAGTTATTAACGTGAAAGGTGAAATTCTCTACGGAAGAATAAATGTCTATGAAATTAGTGTTGAAGCAAGCGACAAAGGATCACAACCCCGCACTTCATATACCACTGTTACAATCACTGTATTGGATACGACAAACAATAGGCCTGAAGTACGGATAAACTTTCTTGTTCCTGCAAACGACAGTTTTGTCAGCTTGTCTGAAGCAGCCGAGGCTGGTACTGTTATAGCGCACGTGACAGCAGAAGATACAGATTCAGGTCTTAATGGTCAGGTGATTTGTGGGGTATCAAATGAATACGTCACATTACAAAACATTTCTGGAAAACCCGGTTACCTTCTTGTGCTGACGAAAAATTTCGATCGCGAAGTTAAGCAGGAACATTACATATCTGTTACTTGTTCTGATAGTGGCACCCCTAAATTAAGTAGCTCTGAAAGTTTTATTCTTCAAGTTTTAGATGAAAATGATAACAAACCAGAGTTTCTTCAAGCCGTGTACTCTGCCAAGATTGATGAAAATAACCAGAAAGGGAAATACTGTGTAAAAGTTTCTGCGTCGGACGCAGATGTATGGCCTAATGACGATATACATTACTCTCTTGTTGGTGATTCGGAAAACGCTTTTTTTATTAATCCAAGAACTGGAATTATAACAGCTATTCAGGTTTTGGACAGAGAGAGTCGAGAGGAATACAGACTAACGGTTTTAGCTGTGGATGGCGGAAGCCCTTCACTGACGGGCACGGCAGTTGTTGTGATTGTTGTTAAAGATGTAAATGACAATAGGCCAGAATTTGACGTTCCATTCTTTCAATTCTTTATTCAAGAAAATCAGCCATCTGATACCGCTGTAGGCATAGTAAATGCGCATGATTCTGATACCGGAAATAATAAAAATATTGACTTTGCACTTATCCAGACACCAGGTGAAAATCTACCTTTTACAATTAATTCCGTTGGAGAACTCCGATCGACTGCTTCTTTTGACCGAGAAGAGGACAACAGCTTTATTTTTGAAATTATTGCAACCGACCAAGGACTACCTCCATTATCTTCTAAGATTTTCGTCCGCGTATACATTACAGATGAGAATGACAACCGACCAACGATTACATATCCAGACAATCTCAACCGTACGATAGAAGTTACATATTCAACAGCGGCTGGTACGTATCTTACAACTGTAGTGGCAAATGACAAAGACGAAAATGGACCGAACAGTCAACTAACCTATGAGATTGTGGCGGGAAATGAAGACGACATATTTTCAATAAGCAGAACATCGGGAAAAATATATTTGAAGAGACAACTAGAAACAAAATCGATTGAAATTAAAAGTGTAACTGTGTCTGTATCTGACAATGGAAAGGTTCCGTTTACAACAAACGTCACATTCAGTATAGTTTTGAAATTTATTGAACCATCGTCTGCTGTTTCTAACTATAATTCTGACAGCTCCGGGAAGAAAAATGTTATAATCTCCATAGCGGTAGTTTCAATGACTATTGTCATATCTGGTGCATTAATTGGAGTTATCTGTATCTTACGTCGTGGTGAAAAAATCAGAAAGAAACTTGTTGAGGAACATGAGAAACAAAAGTATGGCATTCCGAAGATTCTAGCAGAACCGGTAGTCAAGTCAGAAAAGGAAATAAATTTGCAAGAAAATCTGTCATACCAAGAATCTATATCAGAGAAAAAGAAAGAAATCTCTTCAAGTTACGACGAAGATCTCGATAATATGGAACTGTACTCATCGTTTGCAACTTCGGTCTTCACAGATACATTACCGGGTTTAGAGGTAAGTTTTAAAATGTGTTTTTTTGTATAGTCTGTTTTGTTTTTTTTAATTGTTTTTTTCTTTTTGCCTTTTAATGCAAAGGTAGTCTTTAATACTCTAAATAAATTCAAAAAGAAAAATGATCTGAACTGACATATTTGCTTAAATTATCACAGACAACGGATTTTACATTGACTAACACTATCACAACACATATTTTTAAATGTTAATTCATTTCAATGTTTCCTTTTTAGAAACCTGGACAGAGTATGGCTGAACTAAGAATCATAAAAAGATCCTCACTGAAACACGTGCTTTCGGATGAACAGGTAAATTATAAATTTGATAAAAATGAAAAACTTCGTTCACACATGATATGAAATAATATTGGTTTTTTAACAATAAAATTGTTTAAATGACAATAAAAAGCAATTGGCATTTATAAAATGGTAAAGCTTGTAGGGAGGATATCAATTTCCAATTATAAAGCATGTAGTAGCCCTTTTCTGGATATATGGTACAGTATGTTAATTTACCTACCGTAATTAAAATTACGAATGATATTATGGGGTAGATTTAAACAAGTATAATGCTATGAAGGAGAAGTAAATGAATTGCGGAATAAAACATATAAAATGCTATTTATTATCTTTCAGATATCCGGAATTCACAGTCTAGATGACATCAGTGAGATATCTGGAGAAGGAGATAGTGAGCATACGGACAGCGGTCGAGGAAGCAGTGATCCAGATCTAACTCATCCCTATTGTAAGTTTTTATTTCAGACTTTCTAATATGTAGGGAGTAAACTTCTAAACGTTTAAATTTGAAACATGTATGCTTCAAAATTACCTATCCTATTACCGAGTAGAACAAAACAAAATATATCGTCAAGTACTTATAAAAAAACTTTTATTTTCAATGAAACCAGAAAATGGTTTTAAATCTGACAAGACATCCCGTGCAAAGTATGAACGAAACCGTAGTTTTTAAGAAATAAATGAAAAAATGTATAACAGTTGATATGTAACAATAAATTGGAAATTTTACATTTCAGATGCTGAAAGAAATCAAGAAATGCAAAAAGCAAGACCAACAGAAAAAGTCCCTATAAGGTACACCAAACGTGATCACGCCCAACACGAGTACGAACAGAAATATTATGGATTTGTTGACAGACCGAACGGACAATCTTCAGGGCACTACCCAAGCGATTTGAAAGTTGTCAGATTTAATGAAAATGGACAATTCTGTGTAGAGACATCTTCTTTTGTATAAAATACTTAC
>JAULBM010295079.1:0-15328 GCA_032357055.1 Geukensia granosissima | reverse complement strand
TGATAAAGTTTTTCTCCATACTGAAGCTCTCTGCTAAATATCAAGAAGATAACCTGCATCATTGCTGAGTAAAATGTGGCAGAAGTTTCTCAACATCAAGAAATGGTGCAAGTTTCGGCAAACAGGAAGTTAACAGGCAAAAAACTGGAAACTGTCTAACACAATGTAGTTATCCATATTGGAGTTCTGTTCCAAATATTAAGCAGCTATCCTGCTTTAATGTGACAGAAATTTTCCAATGAAAAAATGGTCGAAGTCTCGGAAAACAAGAAGTGGAAACGCGACTAAATCTTAACTGTCTAACATGACACATTTTCCCATACCAATAGGTTTTTTTGCAAATACAGGAAGCTTACTTACTTGTTTTCTAAGAAGATAAGACAAAAAATTTCTAACACGAGAGAAAAAAGTTGAAGTCTTGGCAAACAGGAAGTAGAAATGCGACCGACTTTAAACTGCCTTACACGATACACTTCCGCGTGCCAAAGGTCTGTGCCAGATATCAGAAAGCTTAGATGCATGGTCTTTTTTTAGGAAAATGTGATAGAAAGTTTTAGTCAGCAAGACAATAGAAGACCACAGAAGTCGCAGGACGACGCAAAACGGCGGATGGTGATCCCTATATGTAGCTCTTCGAGACTCCAGCGAGACAATATTTTTCATTTGTATGCATATACATGTACCCACACCTAGAAAAACGGAAGGACAAAACAATGTCACAAAACACTACACAACATTCCAAAGATTAAGCAAGACAAACACGAAACATAAAGGGGTGAGCTCATGTGCTTAAGAAAGGTTAGCGTGGAATTCTTAAAGATAGCTTATAAAATTGAGTCATTTCATTTTTGAATTGAATTTTAGTTTTGTAATTATAATTTGATTACAAATATTTTTATGTAGATTAATTGTATTCAAATGACAAACAGTTATTCTAAACTTATAAAGTCAATCTCCGTAATCGAAATCACTTATGCCTTCTACAAGCATTGACTCATTTAGGACATTCTCGAAGTAAAAACTAAAACGATTTGCAGTTACCTTTTACTTATGGAAAATGTTAAATAACTTATACACATTAAAATGGTTATATGAAATTTACTTACAGGTCTGCACTTTAAGCTTCACACGAGTAGCTTTGAGATTTTCTTGGTTGTTATAACTTTTATAGGAAGAACTTTATGGCACGAAATTGCATTTTGTAATAAAATATACTTGGCTTGTTTGAAGAAGGATACTTAAGTTAAAGCAAATCTGGTGCAAACTACGCAAATTGTAAGGGAAATCTGCACGAAATAATTTTCAGATTCGTTATTTTACTGCTGACGTATGTTTATATTTTTATAAGTGTTAGATAAGTGTTTATTGGCATTATATATTAATGTGGTTTGACTTGGAACAATTAAATATTAAATTTTTTGAGACGACATAATGTCGCCTTAAGATGTTTGTTTTACTTATTACGCAATAAATGATGCGCAAATCGAATGGAGTAGATTTCCAAAAAATCATATTGTTAAGTCTTTGATCATGACATCCTGATATGACACAGCGAAGGCTATTAGCGGTATAACAGACGTGAAAATATGACCCATTTATATAATGATTATCATGTTTTAATCATCCATAGATATATAAATGGAGTTTTTTACTCAGTCATAAATTCACAAGAGGAATAAAGGGGCCCATTTGTAAAGTTTTCAAAAAATGACATTTTTTCTGAAACTGCGACGTTTTAAAGTAAGATCTTAATGAACATTTTTTTATGATTTTGAGAAAACAAAAGTGAAAGTTTAACTAGTTTAATAAGGATAACATAAGGAAAATCTGAATAAGCAATTTCAAATTTATATGTTTGATTAACAATATAAATCTGTGGAATTAACACATTCACAAAAGTACCTGACTCCATTAAAAGGAATTCGAAGACACCAAACAGACAGACAGAAATCGTTAAGTCGGAAGGCAGACAAGACCATGGCAAACAAAATGAAACGAAAGACAGACACAGAACACAAAACACTACACTGAAAACTAAAGCTGGAGTAACACGAACCCTACAAAAACCAGGGTGAGTTTAGGTGCTCCGGAAGGGTAAGCAGATCCCAAACCAATAACTGTCTAACATCGCAATCATAAATGCACGATAATACGTTATATGTTTACTTTATTAATTATAATCTCCATGTTTCAGTGGACCTATGTTCTTAGCATTTGGTATGCAGTTGAATCTGAACGCGTTTAACATAACCCAATCCCATTTTACCGCGCAAAATAGTTGCATCTTAATGAGTACAAAAAGAATGCTTATCTTTCTTCTAGCATCTTCAAGTCCGCAAAAGTCTAAAGGGGTATTACCGTTGAATTACACGTTTTCATGATTTATATGAATCTAACTGAACAATTGGAAAATTTGTATATATAAATAATTTCTTCAAATTTGGGAGGTCTTGTATTTTTATTAACCAATACATGATATAACTTCTGACATTATTGGGATAAACTTAATTCTGCAAATATTCAACATGTTTTAAATCTTAACATATTTGTTCATTTCATTAGGCTTCTTTTTGAAATAACAATTTAAAACCATGGGCTGTTTGACCGGTACCGATGACTTAGAATTGGGTTTTGTACTGTTCAGACGTTACAACAAAGACTTATATTACAATTGATGCATCTTGAAAATTTCATAATTTATAATTATTGAAAAATGGGACGTTATTAAGTAACTGCTATTCTGATATTAAATCGGTATGAATGTGTAACATTGAATTAGTTTGTACAAGAAATCTTGCCCTATTGGAGTGTTCATTATATTGGAATCTTAAAAAATCATGGTCTTTAATATAAAACTTTGTTACAGTTATTAAAAACAGATGACGTTAGAATATCAAGACTAATACTGTTCAAATTGCATGATGCGATGTTTACGCTGTTTTTAGGCTGTGACCTGAAACCGGATAAAGAAGCATTAAAATCTGGTCGTTTGGGACTGAGGACTAAATTGTTCGGAAATAGGGTTTGTTTTTAACATTAATTTGAAATACTTTGTTTCTAACAGAAAAAATACTCTGTTTCTAACAGTAAATTAAAATACTTTGTTCAACAGTAAATTGAAATATTTTATGCAAAATAAATGGATCAGCATATTCTGTAAAATGTAGCCGTTCACAAGGAGTGATGATTTAAGGGCAGTTTCAATGACAATTTACGCCATATCTTTTCTTTTTACTATTTACAATGGCTTAAATTTAAATACTGCAAATTACTATAGAATATTGACATTATATTGCCATTTTATATGAAATTATAATGTATTATTACTTACGTGCACGATAATTTGATATTCATACGTACACGACTTTTAATGAAAAGTAAACCCCTATGTGTTGCAAATGGAAAAAGCAATAAAGTACAATGTTTTTATTATCATGTTTTTGGTGTCTATATTTTTTTGCTATTATTGTTGTACAGATAAATGTTACTCATTTCTGGTTACTTGAGATTATCTTTCTTTTTACAGAACGGAAAACACCTTGGATTTGGAAATAGATTTTTTGGCAAACTTAAAAAAGATGAAAGATAAATAAACCGAGCAGTGAAGATAACAAAAATTGTTTAAAATTTACTGAAATAAATTCAGTGCGATATCAAAAAAGATTTTTGTTTTAAAATATTATGTTGACGCCCAAAGGAAATTCAATATATTTATTACCTGTAATGAACAATATTCTAAGATGACATGTTCCAAACTCCAGAGAACGGAATCATTCCGGAGCTCCTAAACTTGCTCGTTTTTTTAAAGGAGTTCGTGGACTCGGAACTTCTGATGTTTTGGTATTGTTTGTCTGTTTGTTTAAACTTTTTTCGCATTTCATTTGTCACTCAGACACAAAAACAAACCTGTAGTCCAGTGGCTGTCTTTCTTCAATTAGTCATTTTTGTTATTTGATCACCATTTTTCAATAAATTAGGTCGATTACGGTGGTTTATGAATAGTTAAACATTTTGCATTTCGGGGCCTTTTACAGCTTCAGGTTTAGTGTGGACTCTGGTTCATTGTTGAACGCCGTAATGGGACCTGTAGAAGTTTATATTGGGTTGCCATTTGGTGGATGGCTGTCGAAATATTTTATCCAAAAAAAAAAAAAAAAAGGGAAAGCAATGCCTCCCGCGGTTCTTTATTACTTTTGTGCTGGTAAATACATTCAACATTTAAGTTGATATCAATTATATTAATACGACTCCCATGTTGGTTCTTGCAATATTCTGTTGTCACTGATGAATTTGGTTTCGGCAGGACATTTTACATATATATAGGGATGACATAATTTTGTTATCACTAAAGATTCCGGTTTATTACTTGACATTTTACATATATATAGGTATGTTCGTCTTATTCAAAGCGATTATATACAGCTGCCTTAGAACTTAATGGTGTATAAGGCCATATTATGTAAATATCTAGATGTTTTAGCTTGGTTTCTTGAATTGGCTCGGTGCGGTCTACTTCACATTCCCAATATCTTTTATATTTTTACTTTTTGGGGGGAACTGTAGGTCGTTACAATTAGTGGCACATGCACTCCATCTTTATTGAAGGAGTTTTGATTTTGACGGTGCCCACAGCTATTCACTGCTTAATGAGATGTTTTGTGGGTTCTTTGATTTTGTGAATGTTTGGTTCAGACAAATGAACTTACGATAAGTATATACTGTAGGAATCAAACTTTAAATCGAAGGAAAAGTTTTACTTCCTGTGAAAGACCAGTCTTTATTCTTTACAATCATGTTATACAACAATGACCCAGAATAAAACTGGATGATAACTTTTCACAAGCAGTGGTATTCCACCCTTGTTGAAGGACTTGTGGAAACCTCTAGTTTATAGAGGTATCTTCGTTTTGTATGTATGTTGTATCTGTTGTGATTTGGTTGCTCTCTGGTCGGATTGGAAGGGTTTCTGTTTGATATTTGTGGTTCGTCTGTATCTGCTTTTTTGATTTTTGATTTCTTCCTTTAAACCCCTCGTTGGGGTAGTGTTTGGATCCCATTAAACTAGTTTGACCCTACAACATGTCTCAAGCGCCTTTCCCAGGTCAGATATTGTGGCCATAGGTTAGTACTTGTGTTTTCTGTTTTGTGACATGTACCTTTTGATAATATTCAGGTAGAACAAGTATTATTTAACGTATAAACGTATTTTTATTTGGGGCGATTTAGATCTTTTCTTCAAAGAAGAGGCAGTCCACCTATGTTAAAGGCCTTGCGGAGACCTCTGTATTTGTATACGTAAATTACCTTTGTTTTATCGTGTTTGGAGTGCAGTCTCTTTGATATTTGCCCCATACCTTTTCTGTTTTCATATTGTATATTTACTGATAGAAGAAGTGCTTCATAGAAAAGAAACCAAAAACTGTAAAAAAAACTTATCATATAGTGTTGAACAATAGTTTTTTTTAAATATACAAAATCGATATGAATATATCCAACAATGCATCTTAAAAAGCAACTGGTAAGATCAAAATGAACTATTTAATAAAAAATTTTCTAATTGAAGCATTAAGGCCACACCAAATTTATTTCTAGTTCTTTGGATTTTTAGTAAAAAAAAATGGGCGCGAGCGAAATATTTGTTTAAATATTTTTCTTGCAAAGGCAAAATATTGAAGCGCAACCTCAAAAACTGGTGCGAAAGCAACGGTTTTGAATTTTTCCTTTTTTATAATTATTTAAGGGGCGAGCGAGAACATGTTAATTTTTGTATTTAGGAATAACAATGACAATTTCTAAAAAGCGAAAAAAAAATTTTGAGTGAGTAAAGCTTTTTTTTGAAATTTTGAACCCATAATATTAGGAGCGAGCTAATCTCAAAAGCTATTAATTAAGTTGGAGTGGCCTAAGTCCTACATTTTTCAAATACTAGCCAGTTAAAAATTGTCATTAACAAAATACAGGTTTTACAATGTTGAAGAGATTTGGGAAATTTAATTATGCTAGACACGTGTTTTAAGGAGCAACCTCTTATCAACAGCATTCAAACCAAAATATAGGAAGACCTCCATCTCAACATAGTAAAAAGAAGTACTCGTATACAAATCAAACCGAAAAAGGCAGCCAATTCTAGCGGAAAGATCATCTACCATTTGCATTTCAAGGTTGATTGGATGAAGCTTCCTTCGTTATGTCAGAGTGTTAGAATTTTAAATCCTTAACGAAATTTTTTTTGTAAAACATCACGAGGTTAAATTCATGCCAGACCCTCCGGGACGGACCTTTGGTGCACCAGCAGTTGCATCGACCCAATTGTTTCAAAATACAGGTTTACCAATATTAAACAGATATTTAAAATTTGATTATGCTGGACACGCGATTCAAGGAGTGATATATAAAATGTTTGAAATGTTCTTCAATATAGAAAAAGACTTTGCCGTTTAAATATACTGCAAAACAAAGATAATTTCCATAAAACATTTCATTTGAAAGTTGCCTACAGACATTTCCTATCAACACACATATGAAACATGCAAGTGGAATATACGAGATGTGATATGGTTGTCTTTGCGACATATAAACACATACAACATCTTCAAGTTGCTTTAAGGCCTTCGATAATGGACAAATGGACAAAACTGTGTATTTCATTTGGTCCATGTATGTAGCAAAAATTTCAGGTGACTTCCTTTGTTTGGTCCCTAACGTGTCTGATAAAAAAATCCAGAAACGTGTTTTACACGCATCTAAATTTGGCTTTTGAAAATTTGTTATAAAAGTATGTCAAAGGGAATTGCACTTTTTGGCATACATTCCATATTCGTAAGATAAATATGGATTGTGTTTTTCCGGTACAAATTTCATACTCTTTCTTTTCGATATCCACACCATAATTCCAGGTGTAAAATGCAAAAGAAACAAAATTTTAATGACACAAAAACGAAACAATAATTGGTTAAATACGTTTACAATATAAAACGAACATCAAAAAAGATAAAAATAACGGATCCATTGGACTACAGGTTCCTAGATTGGGAGGGCACAAGTTTGTGAGCAACCAACCTTCATCAAGGGACAGTGTGGTAAATAAACGACATACAACAAACCTTAAACGCAAACTATAATTCTTGATGTCGATACATATTGTACGCAGTCAATTACATGTACTAATACAAAAAGAAATAACAAAATGTACAACCTCGTAAAAGTTATTGTAGTCTCTGACAGTACCTCAAAATTTAATCCAATTAATCACATATACCAGGTTTTCATGTTACCAGACACCAATCAAAACACGTCCAGATGGATTGTTTCAAAAATAGCATTAACAGCCAAAGTATCGTTTAAGTGGAAAAATAAAAATTATCGGAGGAAAGAAGGACACATATGTAACATAAAATGACGAACATTAATTCTGATGAAAAAATTACTAATGTTGAATAAATATGGGTACTTATCGTATGCTATATGTACATTTCAAGGAGTAACTTCTCATCAGTGACATTAGAATCAGAACGTAGGAAGTCCAAAATCCAAACATAATCATTATGCAGAGAGTCAATGTTAATTCCAAAGAACACAATATTCAGTGGACTGAAAATAGAGTTGTAGAGATAACCCTTATGAAAAAGGTGTTTGTAACATTTCTCTACAGATACATCCAATTCCTAAATTAATAATTTGCTGGCAGTAGAACGATTCGTTCATTTAAATCCCCTTTCATCCCTCAAACACGGGTCATAAGATAAATTTGAAAAATGTTTACACTGTACGGAGCATGTGGAGACGACAAAGAGACGTCCCTATCAAGGAAGGAACAATTTTCAATAGGGAAAACATTAACAACAGAAGCAAAAGTTTAAGCCCGAAAATACATGCCAATCTTCTATTCAAGATTTATTATGGGTCTTGAGTATGTGTAAATATTTGGGGTAAATGTCAAATCTCCAAGCAGATATCTGAAGCGTTTCTTTATTACAAACGCGTGATAAAGTATGTATAAATCGACACAGATTTCCGCTTACTAGAGAATTAATATTTGTCTGTTTCGAAAAAAGTCATTTCTTTCTTGGTAATATTTTTATAATTATTGTTGTTTCTACGGTATATCGACAGGAAAATTGAAATACTGACATACACATTAATTTGGAAAGTTCATCGAATGTTTTCCTAAGATTTGTTATGCGACAATGCAACAACTGGTAAGTTTTCATGTTCGCTTCTGATATTAAAAATAACAAGGTTTTCAAAGGCTTATGATTACTTAAAAGATCTTTCACATCTGAACAATATAAGCATTAAAAATTAATAGGTCTTTGTGATTGTTTCTGAGATATAATTATTTGAAAATTTGGTGGTAAAAAGGTTTCTCCGGATTTTCCACAGGTTTTGTCCAATAAAACCCACATAGAAGTAACAAAAATCTCATAAAAACTTCTCAGTTGTCATTTTTAAGTGTGTTTAATGAAATTATTAACAGAAAAGAGGGGGTCACTCGGCAAAATATTAATGCTATGAAATGGATAAAACCAGAAAAGTTCGAATTTCTGACCGAAATGGCTGAACATGAGCAGCGAATGTCCTTAAAATATTTTATAGCAGGTTGAAAGTTAGTAAATGTACATGGCCGTTTTAAATGAAGTGTTTGTATTTTATAGAGTGGAAATCAGTTGCAGTTTATCTTTACATGATTATGGTTTGCAATGCAAGTGGTCAGTGCCAATAGTAGACAGTAAGCGCTTTCTGTCAGCCTGATCTAGTCTATTTACATGTAAAAGAAGTGGCGTTCGTATGATAAAGTGATCGGTCACTATTAGAATTAAAAATAAAATCACTAAAACTTTGCACAAAATTAAAAAAAAACTCTTGTTTTCCCTGAAAAAGGGGTTGCAATAGATAAATTGAGTGAGTTTTTAGTAACTGATTTATTTTAAGCATGGTAACGTCTTTGAAGAGTATTGACTGATTGGTTGCGGCAAATATATTCCAGTGGCATTATTCAATATATTGATTTAAGTTAAAAAAACACGAAACCAGGACGAAGATTTTGAACTTTTGTAATTTGACACTGTCACATACCATTTGTCTATCTTAAATTAAACAGTTTAAACGTTTAAGAAAACGGGAAATAACTATGAAAATTGCTCATTTCCGTTGCACCCTTTGACAAATATTTACAAAATTACATTATATTGACGTATTGTACATGTATGTGCGCTTACCATGGAATATAATAAAATACGATTTTATAAGCACTATTACACACATCAAACAGGCAAAAAGACGTCGGTCACAGCGTATTTCGCTTTTGTCACAAAATATCCTTATATAAGCTTCTAAATGTAAAGGTAGTTGTCGGATTTTTTCTATAGAGTCAAATGTTAGTCCCAAGTTATAGTAAGACAAAAATTGCACGTTTATAATTATATCAATATACCGTCCCATATTGGAGGCAATGGGAGACAACTTTTACAAATCCAGAGATACGAAAAGTCAGAAGTGAAGTAGCATATTTGGGAAGAATGAATAAGAACCATAGTTAAATTGTGTTTGTGTTTTATCTGTTTGTGTTTTTATTTATACTTATATTATTTACCTTGAGACCTAATGTTTATATTTTGTAGACGATTTATATTGTTGGATGACTCAGTTATTGATATTTCTCCGAGAGCAATTAATATGAAATCTAACCTTGCTATCTGATACAGTTTTAGTAAAAGCCAATTCCATAATATTGTATGGATATATTTTAAAACAAGACTAATAATTTGGTGAGTGGGGTTATTTACGGAACTCAATGACGCAAAAAAAACGATCAATTGTTTGCAATTCCCATATTATAAAATCTTTCTTGTATCTTAAACTTACAGAATATTCATGCAATAATTCTAATGCAGTCTTTCTTTAAATATATGTTCTACAAAAATGTTACAGTGATCATTGGCTACGAATTCAAAGCATTGCTGTGTAATTGTAATTAACAATTAAATACAATGAACTCTTTCAATACTCACAATGATACTGCATACGCATGCAACTATCAGTAATCACAAAATAATATATGCAGCAAATAATTCGTCAGGGTTATGCCATTGCTAGTGTAAAATCATAAAATTAGCATGTTGGTAATGAAGCTGTAAGGAGCAATGTCAAAGAAAAGTTAACATGTACAAATGAGAATCCATAAGAAATTACCCGACTCAAATATCAGCGCAAATATTCTGCTATTCATATTGGCCTCCTGTTGAAATTTCAGATTTTATTTACTAATGAAGTTAAAACAATAGAAGTAAAACATCTCAATGTTAAAATTTAGCAACAATTACTAATAGTCTTGCTTATTTTCAGAACACGAATAATGCGGCCTAGTCTTTGTTTACTGGTGGTCTTTATGTTTGGTGTGTGTAATACAAGAAGCAAAGTAGCAAATGTAGATATCCAAGAGAGCTCTGCATTTGATCAAACATCTCACAATAAACAGAGATTTGACCCACAAGATAAAGATATATTATGGAGAACGGAAAGAGAATACAGTGGTGGTAGGTGCCAAAATAATTGGATAATTTAACTACTATCAAACATATTTGAATGTGTTTGAATAATAACTATATAAAGAGTACACAAAATTAAAGTTAAATGATTTCCCAGTAACTGCTAAATAGACTCTTCACAGAATTATAAGCAAAATAAGTTGATTTTTTCTGTTTGTCCTCTTTCTGTACTCAGTATAAAAACAACTGTTTGTAGAGTTTCATGTCGTCCAATTATTTAAAACCTACTTTTATAGAATTTAGTTTAACTGAGCGACGAGCAACTAAAGCACAGTTACAAAAGCAGCTTATCCAGGCAAGAAAGGAATTCCGCTCACAAGTAGAAGCTTGTGGTAAAGACCACAATTTCAAACCATTTAAGAATTGCAAATCTTGCCTAAAACCGTGTCAAGGTACGTTAAAAACTTTTTCAATAAAGAAAATATGAACCAGCTTCCAATAATGATCTTCTGTCTTGATGAACAACTTTTACGAGAACAAGAGGTTCGAAAAGCAAAAAGAACTAGAAACTATCAAAAGACAATTGCACCAAAGTTAGTCCAAATTTGCTCAGAAGTTTCTAATAACTTACACTGGGTCATATAGGTTAAATAAAGTTGAGCTGTCAAGGGCACATATTTCAGGTCAATTTTAATGCCGGAAAAAATTCTGAAAGATGACCGATCGAGTTTGATTCAAGTTTCAGTCAAAACAATTAAGGTGACTTTCAGATTAGTTGGATGGCAGATAAACTTTTTAGAGAAATCTCTATTGTGCTTAAACCAAATCACTACATGAAGATACGAAGAGAAAGTTTATTAACTGACTGCAATATTTTAGTTCCCTATCTTCTTACTTTACATTTCAAAACTATTTTATAGTTTAACAATATTTAAGTTCATTTATGCATATCTAATAATTGTAGAAACAAACAAGAGCTGTAGGGTCTGCAATCCAGTTTGTTCAGCAGATAAAAAAGAACTGACATCAAAAGGTATATTTTATTAAAACTCAACTCATTAGAAAAAAAAAGAATACAAGGGTCAGTCTGAAAAAATACATTTTGTAAAGATATCTAATATTTCCATTTTAAAACCTCACAGTTGGCATAGATGAAAAAATGAAAGCAAATATAAGATGGAAGAGACATGTCTTTACTATGCAGAATACCATACATGACCTTCCAAGGTCTTTACAAAGTCTCCGACAAGAAAAGGATGCAAATAATACATCCCCTTTGAAGCACAATCAATCTTTATTAATATTTGGTAGAACCTGTATTTTGGTTAAAAATGAGGGCTTCGTTGATTATAAATTCTAGACCTCTCAAGGCTCAAAAGGACAAGAGTCGTTAAGCCGGCTAATATCTAACAGTCGAGATCGTTTGTCTTAAAAAATTTTTAAATAGAAATTCAAATAGTGTTCAGCTTATTGATTCTAAAGCGATAGCGTATACAAAGAAATTGCTTTAAGGTGTAAAACCACCATTAGCACAAATATATCCGTGGAAGGCATGTAAAAGTAGTGCTATATAAACAAAGTATTTCCTTTTCTACATGATAAAATCTTTACCACTTGAGATATTGCAACAAATTTGGTATTTTTAGAAAGCTTACAGTCCTGGCAAAATTTTGAAAAGATATTGGCCTGAATTTATTGCCTCATTTTTATAATTTAGAGGCTACCAATGATGACCTCTAAATTTGTCAAACTGAAAGTGAAAGTGCAAAATTTAGGAGGTTCCTTGTTCTAGCTATATGCAAGCTAATAGTGTATGACATTCAGTGGAAGTGGTATCATTATATTTAAGTGGGATATGAGTGTCATTTGAGTTAAACTTCCGATGTAAAATTTATGCACATTTGAAAATGCCAAAATTTCAAAAGATTGTTAAAGACAATTAAATGGTGGTTTTACCCCTTAAATGTGAAATACCCAGACATAACTTGATTTGATACAATTTCGTCGATTTTGATTGAGATCGCCAAAAAATCGTACCGAACTTTAATGATCTATCAAGTACAAATACTTATTTCAAGTATCTTTATATGTTTTGTGCGCACATATCTATTTTGAACAAAACACCTCCGAAGTGTGGGGCTTACCGTACCTTCTCCTTTGAGAATTGACCAATACCAGGATCGATTATCAAGGGTAATAGTGTAATCTATTCTATATTATGTTCGTTTCCTGCATAAATTTACCCTGAGGGTTTGGACCGCATCGGTGGTGTATTGGTTAGCGTGCTCGCCTCGAGTGCGGAAGGTTTTGTGTTCGATCACAGGCCGGGTCAAACCAAAGGCATAAAATTGGTATTTGCTCTTCCGCTAAGCAATCAGCATTTAGGAGTTAGATCAAAGACTGGTTGGCCCAGAGTCAGAATAATGTTTCTGGGTAAAGTGACATGTCTTCCTGTGGGCTGTGTTTTCGTGAGCTAGCACGTTAAAATCCGGCTCGGTGTGTCGGTATTGTACAAAGCAGGGTTCATTCATCATCATCATTCATTAATATGCTCTCGTCCAGAATATGCATGACATATTTGCCAATGGACGATAGGCAACATTCAGTCAATCAATCCATAGGGTTTGTTATCAACAAACTTCACTTTGCTGTGATTACTTTTCTTGCTATGATTTCATTGTATTTTACAGGTTGCTTGTTGGACAGGAGTAAAATAACTATGCTAACAAAACAACTAAGTGAAAAGAAATGATAATAAAAAATACAGTATAAAAATTTTCAGTTTATTAATTATCCTAGAGTTTTATAGGCTGTCTAAGCTTATTGTGATAAGAATTTGTAACCAAGTACAATGTGCAAAAGTAAAATAAAATGACAAAAAATCAGAACTTTTTAAAAGTTAAATACGCTTTACAAATAATTATACTAGCATGTCTGATGAAATGACATGGTTTATTGCACCCACAAAATGAAGCAAATTTACAAAGTCGAAAAAATTAACATTACAACCTAAGGGGAAATTTTTTAATAGTTAAAATGAATTATTACCTTTAGCTTTATCTGCGTCAAAAAATTAGAATTCCAATGATATATCATATGATATATTTCGTTGAGAAACGTTAGATACAGATTCACTTATGTTGTGGCAAATTTCGTTTGGTGTACTATAGTATTCGGTAACATACCGGATAATTGCAAAATGATGTTCTAGGATTAGCATCTTTCAACAAAACTTCTGAGTAAGCATATTTTTAGGTAATGCAAGCACAGCTGTCATCCCTTTGGACCAAATGAGTTCATCCTGGTTTTTGGTTTCGCATTGTTCCTAGTATGTTTGTTTGTTTTTTATATGTACAATATGCGCACGTCCAGTTTCGTCGTTCTCAGACTGAAAATGTGCATGCTTACAATAACATTTTGACTTATTTGGTTATTTTTATAACTCAACAAAAAAAAACACATTTTACATCGTAGTAACACTATAGTATGGTCTACTTTCAGCTGATCTCAACTTTTTATGAAAAGAAACTGTATATATTTGTAAGCAAGGTCAATTTCTATATTACTTTCCGCCGAAATATAGATACATATTGATTTGTTGCCCAGTAAATATTCCTTAACTGTATGAATTCAATTAAAAAAATAAAAAGAACTCTTTTTCTCAGAATATAGAAAGGAATAGCCGATAGGGATAAATAGGAGTACATGGGCTCGCAGAATATTTTAATCCTTGTGTAAAACTTAAACATTTTTATCAAAGTTTACGATGTTATAAGTCATGTCTCGATCTAACTGATGGTGGATAGAAAACAGAAAATGTTCATTATTTGTTCGTGTGTATGTGTGTTTGTTATGTTTTGACGTGTTCCAAAGCAGGAGAGTGCGAGCGAAACGTTTAGTATCGTGTTAAAACTGTTAATTTGAATATATTAGACAATTATTATTTAACGTTTATTGGTTCCGTTTATTATCTGGCAAATTATTTTTAAATGGAATCATTTGACCTTAATGTTAAATTACAGTTAAATGTAATTATTTGTTGGATGAGGTCTGTTTATTAGAGAAGTTGGAGTAGTTATTATCTAAATTGTAGATTTGGACAATGTTCTTCAATTTAATATTAATCACATATAATCTATACATCTCAAATTGTTCGTTGTGAAGAATATTCCCGATCAACAATGATTAAATATCTTCATTTTAAAGGAAATAACAAAAATTAGTTGGAAAGTTCTGTTCCGATATGAGAACTTTTAAAAACTTTTTCGGGATCTCTATCTTTCTTTCTATTAGTTTGATAATACTGATGAGATATTACTCATTGTAACTCGTGTCTAATAAATTGAAATGCATCATATTCATAGCGCGAGAGACAGGGGATGCCTACCTTTCCTGTTTTTAAAACACTTCGTGAATTCCAACTCTTTGTTCCCATTTGTTTTCGTTTTATCTTTTAGTTTGCTTCAAATTTGTCTTGTCTCTTTGGACTATGCGCTTTGATCTCTCTCATGGGTATTCAACACTGGACTCAACATCGGTAAACCTTTATTTGAGATGGACATTGCTGCCCTTACACTTTGTTCGGATATGAGCACTTCCTTTTACTATTCTAGGTCATAGTCTATCTTATGTTTTGATTCTAATGCTACCGACGAGAGGTCTCTTCTTGAAATACCTATACAGAAGAACAATATGAACCATATTTATAACCATCGATAAATATATATTCAATAGCTGATGGCACATGTAGTTAAAAGTTCAGTCCGGCATTCCAATGGGGACCAACTGTGCACCCCTTCTCGTCGATTTATTCCTTTATTCGTATGAAGCTGACTTCATAC
>JAULBM010295068.1:0-15328 GCA_032357055.1 Geukensia granosissima | reverse complement strand
TTCTGTCTTGTTAAACTTCAGGTACAACTGTATATTGATGGTGTAAATAAAATGACGTCCGGTGAATAATGAATAAAATGGGAACGTCACCAAATTTCGAGTAATATAGATAACATGGATAAACGATACTAAAAGAAGCATCCAAGTTTTGCGCGATATATCACTTTCAAGGGGAAGGAAACCATAACGTTAAAATCTTATAATGACATAACAAATCACATGAAGCCTGGCATCCATATAAAGAGAAATGTGTTAAAGACACAGAAGCACGTTTCAATAAAAAATGATTAAAATTTAAACTCTTGAGATCCTTGAACAGGGATACAGTCTTGATTATGTTGTTCTTAATCAGATAAAGTGGTCCAGGGATTTGCGCGCCCTCTAGATGATCTATGAAACCACGCATGAGAATTCATATTTTCATATTGAAACATCAAAAATGGATAAAATATTCGACACGGAATATGTTAATCACGTTTATATACTAATTTCTTTCCTGTCATGTAAATACGGGAAAAATAAATAATAACATTTTTTTAAAAACGTAATAAAGTTACACAGCTTAATCCTACCTTCACCTTTATCCACTTCTGTTCACACACTTGTACTAAAAGTTTTTATCTTCTTATGCGTGAATACATATACGATAAATATCAACCCATTTACAATATATGGTCTGGTACATCCAGTATATATGTTAAATTCTCAAATTGTCACAATAATTGGTTTCAGTTTTATTTTTGATGCTACAGTTTATCTACTTGTATCAGCTGGTGACATTGACAACTTATATTTAATTTTTTTGTGACCGTTAAATTTATTTAAAAATGTACACATGCAGATGCAAGTGGGAATGGAGACAATTGCTCTCAAACCCCATCGCCCAGCTTATTGTAAATTTAGTTGCCTAACATATTCGTAAGCTATAATTAAGTTATAGAACAGTGATTTGCTTCTCACATTAAGAAGTACCCCCACATTCAAAATCAGTCCTACGCCAAAGAGATGTATACAAAATTCACTTACTGTCAGCACAGCTCACTTTGGAAATCGCCTTTTACAATTTTGAAGATTTTAAAATGGAATGTAGGTGGCATACCTTTTATTGAAAATGTATTTAGGTATATATGTCATAATTTTTAGTGCAAAATATTTTCTTCTTCCTCAAAAGATTTTTCTACCATCGGTGAAAAAGAGATTTAAATGGGAGGTTTTCCATAATCAATTTTGTATGCATTAAAAATCAAATTTTCTAAATAATGATTGTATTACTTTTAATATGGTGTTTGACGGTAAATTATATTTATCTAATCATAAAACAACCAAAAATTTGAACTTGTGACATGAAAGCTAATTTAGAAAAATCCGCCAAAGTGAGTTATCTCCCTTCTCCATGCAAAAATCCCATAGACAATGCATCTAACTCAGATTTGAAGAAACAATTGAATAATTTTGCACAACTATTTATAATTTATCTACGACTAAGTAAGACTCATATTTTTATTATGATTGGGTCTGTCCTAAACAGCTTGAAATATGATGAAGTCGAAAAAAGCCGATTTCTGAAGTGAACTGCAGATTCATAATAACTGTAAATATGGTGACAGTCCAGTCTATTACTTACTCTTACCAAAACGCGTTAGGATACAAGTTTACCAGTGTTGAACAAACATGGTGAATTTTAAAATCTTTTGTAAATTTTAAGGAGCACCCTCTCATCAGTTGCATAATAACCAAGGAGCAACAATTAATAAAATAGCTTCCATAGCCAGAAAATTGGTGTTTTCTAAAGCTCTTCAACATATATAAAATATGATAGAAGCAAACACAAATATATATTGAGAACTATATATGGTTCATTGTTGGAGGCCGTAATGGGTCGATAGAAATTTGGTGGGTGGCTATCTCATTGACAATCATGCCACATCTCATATTTTAAAATACAATGTTATAAACATAAAAGATTTAAGTGAACAAAATGGAGACCACACCTCCCCCCTCCGCAAAAATATGCGACCTGGGGGTCTTCGCATGCATGACCTGCAAGAATGTTGGAATCCTATTCCTTGTGAAGAACTCTAAATTGTCCCTGTTAAAGGATAAGCGTAAATGTTAATGACTAACCATATATGTATAAACGGTGAACCTATAACAACAACTGAACTCCGGTGTCCGCCTTTCCTGCCTCTTCAAAGACACACGCATATTGTTCATTTTAGACTTCCTGTTTTAGTCAATTCTGGGTAAATTGGAAAATTTTTAAATTAATTGCTTCGTAATTATGTTACCATTTGATGTTAAAAAATCGCATCTGAAAAGACATTGATAATTATGTGACTGATTTTGCCATTTATTTATTGAAAGACAGATGAAGAGATTTTTACTACACTGTATATTTCTTTAAATAGATATGTTATAGATTACATTTATGAAGATATACAACACCAACTATCGTAATTTTTTAACACTGAAAATGATAGCATTTTCCAAAATTAATCCGTTAATCGTCACATAGAATCCTCTTTACTACACAAATTATGTTTTTGTGGGACAATAAGATATTTGTGTGAAGAGTTCTGCGGATTGAAGAAAAAAATATATCAAAAAGACGTTCAAGTGTTTATTTTTTTACTTTAAAATAGTAAAAATTATTTGATGAATGTTTTAGTATTGTTCTTTTATTTTAGAAATGCATACAGTTCCAATCACTTCTAACCTCTCTTAAAATCTGTCAGGATTTTTGTTCTGTGTTACAAAACATTTCATATTAATATTTAATAACATTTTGTAGAATGCAAATGTAAACCTCTTTGATTTTGTACAGGTATCTATAAACGCAAGCCAACATACATAAAAAAGAACGGGTTAAACTCGCATCGCAGGTGATAAGGTTTGTCCGTTACCTGCCTAAGCTCGGTGGTTCTTCGGGTACTCCTGCTTTCTCCACCAGTAAAACTGAACGCCGTTATGTAAATTACATTCTTCCAACATCTTTTGTAAACATTATAATTAACAGAAAATTGTCGTTTAACCCAAAGCGAACAGGCATTCTTAGGTGGGGTTAAACACGTTTTGTTTGGGTTCAAATCTTCCACTTTCCTCTTAGATAAGGTTAAATCAGAGGAAAAATATATAGTAAACACAACACAGACACGATATAAAAAACATACCAATTAGAATCTGTAAATGTTAAGTAAATGTTCGCAGGTTCCTGAAAACACACCCAGTATGTTTTGTAGATGAAAAATGGCATAAACTCAACGTGAATATCTTATTTTGATTGATTGAATGTTGTTTAACGTCCAGCGGAAAACATTTTTCATGCACATTCATGACGAGAACATACTAATTAACGATGATGATAAATGAACCCTGCTTTGTACTAGACCGACACGCTGATCCGGATTTCTAACATGCTAGCTTACGAAAGCAACAGTCCGCAGGAAGACATTATTCTGATTCTGGGCCGACCAGTCTTTGCTCTTAAGCCTAAATGCTGCGTGCTTAGCGGAGAAGCAGCAAATACCAATTTAAATATCATTGGTTTGACCAGGACGGGGATCGAATCCACGACCTTCCACACCCGATGCGAACACAAAGGCAGTTCAAAATAACTATTAGGGAACACCTAAGATTAGTACACCTGAACTCACCCTAGTTTTTGAAGAGTTCGTGTTACTCCAGCTTTAGTTTTCAGAGTTGTTTTATGTGTTCTATGTTTGTCTTTTGTTTCATTTTGTTGGCCATGGTCTTGTCTGTCTTCCGACTTAACGATTTCTGTCTACCCCTTTGGTATCTTCGAATTCCTTTAACCATAGAACTTTGAGCCAGGTGAATGTTTGCAGGCTCTTTGGAGCCTCTCATTTAACATTCTTTGTACTTGGTCGGGTTTCGATTGTTCGAACAGTCCCCTAACTCGACCAATCTAAGTTGGTCCCTTGAGTGTTAAAATGGCCGAAGTTCGATATGAAAGAAAGAATATGAATTGAGAGTGTTTTATAAATTGATTTATAATCCTTTGTTATCGTTATTAAAGGTGGGTTCTTTGAATGGCAGACAACTGCACAAGCACAAGAAGGTGATACCATACATTATTGGTTATGGGGTGAGAAAAACGGCCAAGGTGCAACCCAAACCGATCTAACTGCCGCTGTTATGTGTAAGTATAGCTTATTATACCTGATAACTTTAAGTAACAGTGTTGTTAATTATTGTGCGGTGGGGTATGGTCACCTTGATATTTACTCCATATCGTGCCTTTTGGATATGTATATCGTTAACTCAAGCAGACTGGCTTGTTATTTCAGGAACAGTTATTCATTGTGTCGCCTGCTTCTAGCAGGGCGGCATATAGGCATCACCCTGTCGTAATGCGTCCGCGTCGTCGTCCGCGTCACACTTTCATATCCACTACCTCTCTTAGACCACTAAACAGATTTTGACCAAACTTTCAAAGATTCTTTCTTTTAAGGTGTAGTGTTGAAACTCTTATATTATTATTTTTTAGAATCAATATTTCAAATTTTGCTGCAATTTTGATTTAAAAATACTGTGAAAAAGGGAAATATCCTTTCTAATCTGCATATGCTCCTTAAGAACACAATAGAAATTTAATAAACGTTCACATGTCTATCAATAAATGTAGTATTGCACCTCCTATTTTATTTTCGCATAGATTTAGTGTGGTAAATTATACGTACAAATTTGACTTGCTGTAAGCTAAAAAAAAGGGGGGGGACAATAATTCCTAATTCACTACTCCTTCTCAACCATTCAAAAAAAATGAACAAGAAGTTGAGAAGTTTCATCAAAATCCTTATCAATATAGGTAGTATTGCACCTCCTACTTTTAACAGAAAATCAATTTTTGCAATTCAGCTGCAATTTTGGCTTGTAAAATGGGAGAGAAAATCGTGGGTTCTATTTCTAATCTGCTACTCCTTCTTAACCACTCACCCCCGAGGGCGGCCGGGCTATAGAAATAGGCCGTTCGGTTTCTCCGCCTGCAGGTAGAGCCTTTGTTAAAGGGGCGTCCGTTAGTTCGAGCGGGATGTATAAATACTCGAATTCCCCTCCTCAAAGGTTGTGCCGGGGAAAAAATTGGCACAAGGTATCTCCGTCCTTGAGTCACTAGTCCTCTAAAAGGGGCGTTTCTGATTGTGGGGGATGTATAAATTCACAATCTGTCCGGAGGGAGACGTTAAATTCACCCCGTGTTTAGGAAATGCCACGGCTTAAGCACGCTAAAGACCCCTTGTAACAGCTCTTTTTGAGTGGTCCGTATGCGGCCAGTTACACGGCTATATTTCCGCCCCTATCCAACCCGCATTTTTCCAGTGGCAGTCTAAAAATCCCTTCCTTACCGGTCCCATTGTTACAGTCTACATACTGATTTATTGTTTGCTAACTTGTTTCCGTCCTGAATATGCATGAAATATTTGCCACTGGACGTTAAACAACAATCAATCAATCAATCAATTTATAAGTTCACCCTCATTGTAATAATTGTTTATATTATCATATGGGTATTTCGTCTGTCATTAAACATTTACACTTATACTCTATGTCAAGTTTTTGCGGAGTACGATTTCGAGCTTAATTAAATTATATGAGCGTTTCATCACATTTTTTTTTAAACAAAAGTAAGAATTGTCCCACAGTTCCCATTACGGTTTTCAATAATGAACCGGGTCCATGCCATAACGAAAGGAGTAAGCCAAGTTTAATTAATTAATTATGTATTACACAGTGTAGCCGGGTTCCGCTAGCCCTCAAATTGACGTAGCTCATACTAAATATTACGTCGGGACCAACCTATGAGAAAGTGTACTCACGGTCTCGCGCTAGTGCGTGCTCAGGGCCGCTCCCGGCAAACAAATGGCTTAATTTACAAAGTAAAATCCTCATAGAGAATTAAAAACTTGGCACATCTTAAAATGTATCGTGACTGCTTAAAATATCATTGCAACTTTCTTGCACTCTTGTAAATGTACAATATTTTATAAGAATACGGCAGACAGTTTTTCTTTCATAACCCTTTTATTTGTTCCAACAAAATCCGACATAGAGTATAGTTTTCAGTCGGGGCGATTGACCCTTGTTAACAGCCTTGTTGAGAATTCTAGATAAGACTTGATAAGATGGTCTCATGGTGCCATGAACTTCAGTGATTAAGCTAACAGTATGATACTACAATATCTTCGAAGGCTTATAAACAATATAAACAAACTCGTAACAAAAGCCCTCGTGGCAGGTTCATCTGAAAAATAAGATGGTCAGCATATATACAATTTAGATAAATTTACCATAAAATCTTTGTAAAATTCCATAATGTGTGATTTCTTGAATTCAGTATTTTCTTCCAAAAATTTGTAGTCTTCTTTAGGGATCTTTTTTCGCATCTGATTCCCCATTCTCTGTAAGAAAAAAAAACAATTATTTGATAAACAAACTAGATCATCGATGCTTTTTCTGCAATTTATTTTTCAACCTAATGGTTTATTACATTACACCGTTTCTTTATCGATTTCTACAAAATACCCAATGCAAATGTTGCAATGATTTGCTAAAACCAGGTTAAGGTTATGCTAGAAAACTTTCGAAGGCGGTATAAAGAATTATATGTCGAAAGCTTAAATAGACGTTTCACATAAAACATGGATTGAGCTCATTGTCTGAAGACATCTCGAGTCACAAATACGTCTTTAAACACTTCCTAATAGGTGTTTAAACGATACTATAAAGACAAATGTATCTCTAGTTGTTTCGGGAAACTGAACTGCTGCCATATTTGTCGTTTGTTATAGAACAACTTCAAAAGTATATAAGTCATTCATTGATTCACCGAATTTTGCTTAACGTCTATATCGGCAAAATTTCAGCCATATTCTGGACGAAAAAGCTAACAGACAAAAAATCGATATGTAGACTGTAAACTAGGGACATAATGACTGATTGAGTAGGACAGGAAAATTTGGCCTTCTAATCACTCAAAACAAGCATGCCTATTCTTTCCCGGCGCTTTCCTGTGGAAGGGGTGGTCGAGTATTTGTACATCCCGCTCAACAAACAGATGCCCCTTTTGCAGTTGTTCTATCTCCAGGCGGTGAAACCAAACGGTACATTTCTTTACCGCGGACGCCCTCGGGGAGGAGAAGACTTATATATGGACTATTATTGTAAGAAGCATAAGCAATTAGAAAACATGCAAAGCTATCATGCTGTTTTCGCACCGTTGTTAAAACAGAAAACCAGTCAAAAACGGTTTTTATTAAGCGTAAAGAGTTATCATTTAACAGGTGGAATTTACTTCCTAAAGTTAAACAATGTACTGAGGGTGTGCTACGGGGAAAAAAGTTTGAGATAGACATATATCATAGTTTTTGGGGCTTTATCTATGAATCTGGATTAACTTTTGTAGCGCGAACAGGCCCTTAATGGAAAAAAGAACGATAAAACATACGGAATGAGGAATTGTCATCCCTATGATAAAAATTATATAAATTAAAATTCCTAACAAACAAACTTTGTTTCAAAAAAGGATTCAATTTAAATTCTTACGTCTTTAATCTAATTTCAAAAGATGATCAGTTATCTTGTCTATGGGAAAAACCAATGACCACACATAAAATTTCAAAATGTGATATAGTTTTTGTACAAGTTATGTACTGTCAATGCGACACTTCAAACCAATCATTGCCACCGCATCAATATGCTTTATCAAGTTATGCTTGGCGTAAGTCCATTTTAGGTCGACAACTTCATATAGTTATTAAGGGCATCTGCACTGGTTAATTGGTGTTTTTTAAAACGATAGCGCTGGTTTATTATTAGCAATGTAAATGTTGTGAAAGATATACGTGCACTAGTTATTTTGTGTTTCATAACAAAGAATAACGATATTCATAACAAAGAATAATGATATTGATTCAATAAATATCAGACATTAAACATGTAGAATTATTAATTGTCTGTTTTCGTATTGGCTATCGTATATTGATATCAGTCGAGATAGACCTAGAATCTATATAGGGCTTATTTGGAATCAGCCAGTTTATAAAACTTTTATTTCATATTTCAAATGAAGTGCACGTGATATATGTGACTTTTCAATCCATATTCTAATACGGTGTCTACCTATCAGATCTATAAAAGCGCATGTTTGAATAAATCACGTGATATATATCGTGGCCATTTTGGAGTATTACTAGTGTTTTTATACTCTTGGTAAAAGTATAAGCAATTTCCAGATTGTTTCCGAATCCCTATTTGTATTGCTTTCAATGTGAAAAATTTTAGGCTTATGTAAATTATCGAATAAAATATGTTTGCACTTAAAAATGGATGACAATCTGTCACTTATAAAAAAGTTCTCTTCTGGTGCTGAAAGTATTTAGCTGTCCGTTTTGGTATTTATAAACCTGATCAATAAACAATAACAAGAAAGATAATTTTATAGGTTTGGTGGACAAAAAGTCGATTTCAGAGTCGACTATACACGCTGCAATCTATTCAGAAATGTTGTATGTGTTGTCGATTCCTCGTCACACAAAGTGGAAAGTCTCACGAGTCACCTGTAACGACCAATTTCAATGCGTAATGGTAAAATACAAAATTACCGGTATGCAAATGTTGAGCATTTCTTCACAAATTACCCAAGTTCATTCTCACAAACGGCTCTGCCACGCGTTACATTGTCTTTCCAATCGGAATTCTATGAGCGTCAATTTTGCTGTTTGCAAACCATATTCTGGCATTTATCATAACAATTACTCATATCAATTTTGTTCATTACCTGCCTCTGGCAGTGAGATAAGGCTACAGAACAAAGTTCTTTTTCAATCTATAATTTTCAATAACGTTGAGACGGATCGCTTTATTTTGTACATTTGCTATTGCAATATTCTTAATCTCCATACACTTGCACAATAGTCCATGGCCGCAACAGCAAAATCATTGAAAAAGGGTTTTTTAATTAGTAAATTCGACATCTTTATGTACTTTGGAAATCTTTGGAGTCAAGACTGCTAGCTATAAAGAGTTTCATCTGAAATAACAAAGTCCATCTTATCTTGAAAATGGCGGCACGATATTTTGCTGACTAATGTATCAGAATTGTTCTCTGCCGATTTTGAATTCGAATTCGGATGTTAAGGAGTGCACCATTTCAATTTTGCGCAGTTAACATTAAGGTGTCAGCTTTTCAATTCAATAGAGTGTCCAGAAAACGCCATAGGCATACCTGCTTTGTTTTCGGAAAGAGTAGCTACATCGTCCCGATATGGCAAAAGACCTATCTCGTTGTAGTTGTAATTGGGACCAAAATTAAGCTATTTAATATCCAATGCAAGATCGTTGATGAACAAAGAAAATAATGTAGGTGATAAATTGTCTCACTGTAGTGTGCCATTAGTTCGAAAGTCATTAACCCGTAAATAAGATTCTGTATCTATATAAAGAATTATGTCACTGCGGGTGGATGTAAGTCCCCGGGGACATTCACTGTCCAGAATTTTTTATCTGAAATTAATCATGACAGAAATGCCTTTTATTTTTTCGTTAAAAATCGATAAAAAATAATTACCATATTTGTAAGACTCTTCCTTCTAATGCAAAAGTTACCCTTGACTTAGTTTTTACTCCTGTTGATTTAGATTGTTTTGATCTAATGTTTGTGCTTATTTATTGTCATTATATTGTAAACGGATTTCCAACATTTCGACTTCGAGCTCTATTGACGAGTTGTAAATCAACGAAATTTGGATCTCTGATTTCTATCTGGCGGAAATAAATGTACATACTTAGAGATAAACAAAACAAGGAAATATTTAAGTGTCTTTTATTATATCAAAAGTACAAACAGGTTCCTTGTGACATGACTTAATTACACTGAAATGGAAATCCACACACGCACAACCAGAAACATCGGCATTTTATAAGTTTTTCCATTCTCTTTCTTGTTCAACCATGTAGTCTTTGTTTTTACATTAATAATTTTGTGACATATCATACTTTGATAATTGCATTCTTTAAACTGTATTGTAAAATATTGTATTATAGGAGAAGACAATCTCAGTTTTTGTAACTTGTGTCTGATCACTTTTGCTGTAATTAAGCAAATAAAATATGTTTAAACTGAAACTAATCAACGAAATAGCCATTCAGTGCCTCAAATTGATGCTGGTATTTTGTGATACATATTTCAAAATATTCCGTTAAAGAGAAGTTTGAATTGTAACTGATCCGTCCACAAAATTTGACAATTGTGATTCTCTATCCTTAATAATTATATTCAAAGTAATTGCATAATCCTCACAAGACCTGTTCCGTCTAAATCCGTTCTTATCATAAACGATAGTCTTGTTCTCTCCTATATATTTCTGTATCATTTTGTTTAACACAGAGTTGTAACATTTCGCAACCACTGATATAAAGCTAATACATGTACCTCTATAGTATGGTATAAATCCAAATCTCGGAATCGGACATGTATAATAGTTCATATATAATAGTTTTTTCCCATTTTGGAAAAACGATCGTAGCACTTCAGTGTGTGGTACATTTTTAAACTTCATTACAAATTACAAATCTATACCACTTAAAATGGAGAGGATAATAATATATATTAACTTATGTGGAAGGTAGTGATTGGTCTAAACAAAACCATTTTAACCTCCACCACATTACTCATGTACATGTCAGAAGTAAGAACTCTTGGTCAATTTATAATCTGTGCGCTACTTTCTTCAAATTTTTAATGTATTTACTTGTACTTCCAATTAAGAAAAAGGAGTATTATACATTTGTTGTACTAGTTGTTCGGGAAAACTTAGAGTTCGTCATACATAATAAAGGAGTGGAATTCTTTGTTTTAAACCATGTGGAGACCTTCGATTCGGTTTTATTTCTATATGGCCATAGACAGGCAGTTCTTCTTCGTGTTTCAAATCATTTTAAGTAAACCATCTCTTTTCATTGATTTTTATGTGTTGTACATTACAACTACCGCTTATGTCGAGATCAACTCAACTATTTTATACTTCACTTAAAAAATAAACTCTTCCCATCTATAACTAGGTAAAATATACACACCACAAAACTCATTTTTAAACTCTTATAGACTAATAAAATTTGGAATTTAGAATGTTAAAGATTAAAACTTAAAAAATATTATAGTTTTCTATCATATATTGATTCTACTAAAAACATTATTTTACTTAGAGCCCAAAATCAGCTCACATCGAGTGCGGAAGGTCGTGGGTTCGATCCCCGACAGGATCAACCAAATTCATTAAAACTAGTCTTTGCTGCTTCTGCGCTAAGCACGCAGCATTAAGGTGTCAGAGCAAAGAGTGGCCGGACCAGAGTCAATGTATCTGGATAAAGTGGCATGTCTTTCCTGCAGACTGTTCCTTTCGTGAGCTTATAGCCAGTTAAAAATCAGACACAGTGTGTCGGTCTAGTACAAAACAGGGTTCATTCATCATGATTCATAATATTCTCTCGTCCAGAATATGCATAAAATATTTGCCACTGGACGTTAAGCAACATTCAATCAATCAATCATCAAATATAATGTATGTCCATCTCAACCGTATTTCCGTAGCGCACCCTCAGTAGTGTACATTGTCAATTAGTTAAAAATTTTCACCACGATCGATGGTTCTGTAACCGCTACCATATAAATATACATTTTACAAATATAAAATCTATTAATATTTTACTAGAAACGTCTTTTAAAATTCCTCAAAATAATTTGGCAAAGTTTGCGGCAAATCCGTTGCTTGCTATTGGTGTGGGTAAGGCAATTCTAACACATACCGAAAAATGAGCCTTAATAATTGGTAGTCTTCATGGTTTGTCGTCTTTAAACTTTTTTCTAAATTCAAATCATAAAGGCAAATTTCAGAAAATTATTACCTTAGATAGCCAGTTTTCTCCACATTAGGTAGTTATCTCCAAATCTTTTAACAAGTTTATAAATAGGTTTTCAGTTATGTCGGGGAATAAAGCCTGTGATCTTTTCGACAAATATTTAGTAAGCCTAAGCAGTATTGTCATTTGTATACCCCTTCCCCACCTATTTCATTTGTAGACCCCACTTCACTTATTTCAGCCCGTCTTCCTAAACTAAGATTGTAGATCTGTTAATTAACTATACATATTGATTTTTCAAGTTTATCTGTCGCAGTACACGACAACAATATAACCATTAAACCGTTCATTAATTAATCTACTTTATGGAGAGACTTATAAACTTTATTGTCGAGCGCTATTAGTTGGTTTTTACATAATATATTCTAGACACGATTGGCTGTGAAAATACGAAAAAAATCTCTGTAAATATTGATAATTTGGTGACAGATATCTGCAAACTTGATTTGTAACTGATCTTAAATGAGCTGTCCTATACTATGCTGGTAATTAATATAGATCATCTCAGTTCAAAAGCAATTTCGCTTCTGTCATAAATGTGTCTATTTCGCTAACTAGATATGATAAGTAATTAATTATCTTCACGTGCAGTTAATAAATAACATAGGATACAATATTTACCTGTACATCCAAGATGTCCTTCGTACCTCCAATGTTTTGTTAAGTCGCCATACACGTGAAGATTATCCTGTGCTATTCCGAGCGAGAATCTGGTACGAGGATTTATGTTGACAGATTATTTATAGATAACACACGAGGCAATCATAAAACAATGACAAATTTCGACGAATTACAAATATTAGATATCCTGTTTAACTATACAATTTACAGGAAATGACTATGAATTTAAAAGCTATTGAACAAGTTCAAGTTGATTTTCCCGCTTACAAAGTCACACAATACCAACTTTTCTGATAATCACAATGCAGAAAGTTAGATGTTTTACAACTATAGAATCAAGTCTATTGTAATATCGATGAACAATTTATTTGACATCATTGTTTTTTTCTGTTTTAATGCATCGACAAGAGTAACTTCATGTGTTTGATTAAGTAACTCCTGGTGTATTGATATTATCCTACATATGCTTAAATATTGGCATCACCTTGAGAACTCTCCTTCTGAACTACCTAGTGCTGCACATCTGGAATACAAAGGGAAACAAGGTATTTATACCAACTCCTGGCATTCTGTTTTAATTTTTCTAAGTAAAAACCTGAACCTTGATTTATTAGTTTGTAAAAAAAATTAATAAAAATGAATTTAAGAATCTTCTTAAGAATCGCTTGAGACAATATTTTTTTAAGTCCCGGGAAAATGTAAAGATATCTTATGCTGGTTCTGGTAAACTTAATACATATTTTATGTTTAAAAATACAGTTGAATATGAAAAATATTAAGACATAAAAAATTTCAAAAAATGCAAACTCCTGACCAAATTCCGTATTAGTGATCACTATCTTAGAATAGAAACTGGAAGGCATGAACACAAACCAGATAAAACTGGCAAATTAAGGCCCCTTGAAAGATGTGAAAGGATCTGTCAGTATTGAGATTCACATACAATAGAGGATGAGATGCATTTTCTCTTTTCACGTAAACTTTACAACACCACAAGGAAAAAATTTATGTATGACTTGTTCGCCACCAACAATAATCTTACTCTTCTTAATTTCATCAACTTTTTATTTGGATATTGTCAAATGAGGACAAAAAGTAAATTAACAGATTGTATAGAGATCAATCTTTCTACACGTAAATCCCAGAGTATGATTGATGATCATTTAACTTGGGTTATCTCCCATTGTACTCTCCTCCGCTACACTAGGTAGATACCAATCAGTATCAATCAGTTTGATAGGCGTGTGCAAATTGAGTGTGTATGTGCGTATGATTGTTTTTTTAAAATTTTTTATAAGATTAAATGCCCACTTAACCCTTTGATTAGGCTTTAATAAAAATTTGAATTTGATGTGATTTGATATAGACCATTATCATAACCATAAATATTCAGAATCTTACGTTGTTAGCATTTTAGTCGTAGTTTCTATTGATATAGTCAGGAAAGCTGAGATTTCTAATAGCGTTGACGAATAAAAAACCGGGCCACTTTCCTGTTTGTTTCTATTTTTTGTAAATGTAAACATATGAATTTTTGTCTCAAACCGTATGAAAAATTATCTAAGTTTATAAAGGTAAAAGAGTTTTAATATTTAAAACAAAGAATATGGAATAAATGACAGAAAAAAGGTTCACATCAACCAATAATCACAAGCAAAATTTAACTGCTATGGATACTCGCTAGGTGTAAAAAATAGGAAGATTTATAAATTTCTTGATTAATTTTTAGACCAAAAATTTATTGATTGATTGATTGTTGTTTAACGTCCAGTGGCAAATATTTCATGCATATTCAGGGCGAAAACAAGTTTAACAATACTATGAGCAAGGGACCGGTAAGGGAGGAACTGGCCGCCTAGTGACCACTGAAAATGAGCTGTTTCAAGGGGTCTTTATCGTGCTTAAGACGTGTCAAATCCTAAACACGGGGCGTCTTTAACGTCTCCCTCTTGACGGATTGTGAATTAATACAACCCCCACAATCAGGGACGCCCCTTTTAGAGGACTAGTGCCTCCAGAACGGAGAGACCTGGTGTCTATTCTATCCCCGACACAACCATCGAGAAGGGGAGTTCGAGTATTTATACATCCTGCTCGAACTAACGGACGCCCCTTAAGCAGGGGTTCTATCTGTAGGCGGAGAAACCGAACGACCTATTCCTATACCCCGGCTGCCCTGGAGGGAGGAGGATTAGACCAAATAAAATATACAGTTGATGATGTAATGAACGCAAATATACAATCAGGGAATTTTTTTGCAAATTACAATGTTGGAAAGTTGTACTCTGTATCATTCCAACCCGAAAATAAATATTAACATATGTCATATTGTCTTTTCGTTTTTGATTGACAGTCAGATTTATTGTCAGATCATTCAATGAACACGGAGTAGATAAAGAAATATATACTCTTTTACAACCGACTCTTAGTCAAGTTGGATTATGAATGTGAGGTTAAAAAAGTATACGCAAAACGATTAGTCTATGCGTGAAACCAAACTAAATGCTGGAAAATTTGTATGTAGTATTCCAGAGAATTTAAACATAGTTTATTTGCTCATTAAGAAACAAAATGGATTGGACACAAGTAAAATCATACCTATGAAAGTCCTCTCCAGTTTAACAATATAAATAATAGTGAGCATATGCGTAATTAAACATATAAACAAATACAAATTCTATATAAAAAACAAAAACGAGATAAAGAGAATGATTGAGAATGTGTGTGTGTGGAAATACCAATATTTAATTTTTAAATTAGGAATCTTTTGGAT
>JAULBM010295057.1:0-15329 GCA_032357055.1 Geukensia granosissima | reverse complement strand
CTAATTTGGTTAATGACTCTTGAACTGGTTCGCAGTAACTATATATGAAAGGTCAGCAATAATGGGTATGCTTAATAATTATTAGGAGTACATGTCAGTCTATCACATGTCTTTTGTCCTTAACCTCATTTTCAGGGTGCATTAGCCAGGGTCAAGTTTTCATGCTTTGGTCTATTTCTCACTTACGTTAAATGGTAGATCAACAATATTTGGCGTGCTTATTGATTATTAGGAGTTCAGGTCAGTCTACATATCCAATTTCCATGACCTCATTTTCACGGTCCATTGACTAGGGTCAAGTTTTTATGCTTAGGTATGTTCCTTATTAACTGTAAGTGGTAGGTCAACAGTATTTTATGTGCTTTTTGTTTATAAGAAGTACATGCCAGTCTGCCATGTATCTTATGTCCTTGACCTCATTTTCATGGTTCTTCGACTTCAGTCAATTTTCGTAACTGATCAGAAAAAACTCACCTTCTGAATCATGTTTTCAATTTTTTTACTTCTGATTTGTTTCATTTAAATGTCCTGGTGGTATTACTTGCTAAATTAGATTTAAAAATGTGAAAAATGTGTGTGTCTACACGTTTTTAGGGTCAAAGCGGCATTTACAGGCGAGACATTTTTTTTCCACACTTGTTGCTTTAATACATATATACATCAAACGATTATGTGATTTTGCAAGAGCAAGTGCGTACGTATTATCCTTAAAAAGTTGGTGCTAAATTTAGAAAAACTGAATGCTCCTTGGAGCCTGTAATCGCTCACATTTCTCAAAATCCTTGTATTTAAACTTTGTACAGAACCTACAAATTTACATCTAAATCACTTCAGTAGTTTCAGAGAGGAGACGATTTTTAAAGCAGCTAAAACGTCTAAAAAGGGTCATAACTCCGACAAGAGATAAGGGATTTCCACAAATTTCACAATAGTTAGATTTCATCATGCTGAACACTTTTACCATATGTTAAATTAACGGTTTCTGAGATATACAAATTTGCCATCAAGTAGAAGCTCTGCACGTTCTGGTGGGAGCGAACAAAAAATGAAGTCATGGATACGAAAGTATCATCATCTTTAAAAGATATATATTTCATAATCTTATTTTAATGAAGCTAGCCAGGTTCAGACCAAAATGTTTACGCTCATGGATTACTCGCAAAAGTGTGTGTGTGGGGGGGAGGGGGCAACAATTACTTGTGTCCCTGTAAGCTCTATTAACAATTTACCTAATTTGCAATACACAATTAATCTGATTATTATGACAAAGGTATCATTATTTAAACTCAAATGATTTTGATTTCTTATCAAGCTTGACGAACACGCCAAAATATATATTGGAAAATTCGTTCAAGTATTTAAATGCCGTGCTGACATTCACAAAGGTAGAATACACACAGATATTTTGTATTATAAAATACACCCTTCGTGTAATTATCATTTAAAATACATACTGCATGGAGAAGGATAAAGAAAAAGAGCATAAATACACGTTGGACAGGGTAACGACATGGTCGCCAGATACACCTCAAACAAATAACTCTGTCATGTTTGTTGTGATAATTGCTACAGCTGCTGTAACGGCATGTGTGTGGTTCCAGACACATCAGCTGGGTGTGGAAATAAAAAATCTTGTTCAAACACTACAGAATACACAGCTTAGCGGCCATCGTCAAGGGAATACTGAAGGTAAGACTCGGAAATTTTACAAAACTTACCTGTGAGAAACTGGGGGTGGTCAGGGTATTTTTATAGGGGTCTTCATTTAATTGATAGCTTCAAATACACAGTTCAAAACAAAATGTGAAGGTTCAAATTCATGGTGTGGGGGTGTAAAGGCATAGTATGGGAACTCGGGATGGGAGGTTATGGAAGGAATTTGAAATAGGACAGAGTGGAATGTAAAATTTGTGAAAAACCTGACTTTAATCTGTGGAGACAAAAGCAAGATTTGTTTACCACCAAGATTTAAATACTGTTGATTAATGAAGAAAATTCAGGCGCTTAAGGATAGAAAATGTTGTCAAGAAAGCAAAGCTACTCCAATGACCACCCATGCATAAAACAAAGGACTAGTGTCCCCCTAAAGAGTAAAATTACTCGAATGTCCACCCAGCTTAAATCAAAAGAGTGTCCCCTAGAGAGTAAAGTTACTCCAATGCCGACTCATTCTTAATTTAAAGGAGTGTCCCTCTAAAGAGTAAAGTTACTTCAATGTCCAACTCTGCTTAAATCAAAGGAGTGTCCCTCTAAAGAGTAAAGTTACTTCAATGTCCACCCCTTCTTAAATCAAAAGAATGTCCAGCTAAAGAGTAAATTTTCACCAATGTCCAACCTTGCTGAAATCAAAGGAGTGTCCTTCTAAAGAGTAAAGTTACTTCAATGTCCACCTCTGCTTAAATCAAAGAAGTGTCCCTCTAAAGAGTAAAGTTACTTCAATGTCTACCCCTGCTTAAATAAAAGGAGTGTCCCTCTAAAGATTTAAGTTACTTCAGTGTCCACCCTGTTTAAATCAAAGGAGTGTGCCCCTAAAGAGTAAAAGTATACAAAAACCGTTGTAGAATGTATATCTGTTGTTGACATATTTTCGTTTTCAGCCCCATTAGCAAAAGTAAATGACAAAGCCACTAGAAAATGCAAAGTCATGAATTGTGGTCATATGTCATATGTTTGTCTTAAAGTTTTTGTTACATGTACATTTTTGATACTATTTAGGTAAGAGCAGTATAATTTTAGGTATATACGCGATTTTTATTTGTTTACGTATACCCGATTTTTATAGCTTTTCACACCGAGTGGTAATCTACTCTTGTCCAAGGCCATGTAGATACCTCTTTATTTGTAAATTTCCTCACATACGCTTGGGGAGAGGGCCATTAACACCCCCTTTCAACTTTTTTTATTGCGGTGACCTGAGTATTTTTCAAATCCGTTATTCTGTAATATCTGCATTAAATTTTTATACCACAACAAAAAATGAAAAATCGGAAAATGGTGGCGTTAATACCTCAAGCGCCATGAAGTTACCACTTTTTCTTTCGGTTGAAGTGCAGTCTTTCTGACATTTTCCCTTTTATAAAAACATTAAAACATGCGCGAAGGAAGCGAGGTACAAACCCATGCACACATTTAGGCTAAAACGTTGCTTAAATGATTAATTCAACGAGCATTTAGCAATTGAATTGAATCTGCTTTGTCATTGAAAATGTTAAATATTTAATTGAGAGTTTTGTGAAAGTTTATAACAAATATATCTAGGTATGGAAATGAAAATATATGAGGTAAATGTCAGAGAGACTGCACTCCAACCACAAATCTAGAGGGCTCCTGAAGGCTTTTTGAAAATGAATAACGTAATTTATATATATTTTGTTTTAATATCGTTGTTGTTCTGGTTCTCTTTTAGGTAAACTGTAGTGTCTTCAATTGCAATCTGATTAAAACCAGATCTTGGTAAAAATGTTCTCTGTGTTCTCATACCAAGATCTGACAATGCTTCATTCTACTTTTAGTATTTATATGAAATTGGGGCCTAGATGGCCGAGTGTTCTTGGTAGTTTTGTACCAAAGAAAAAGAGTTGTGTTTGAAGCGCATCGCACACGATAAGTTTTGTCAGTTCAGTTACCAACCACAAGGTCAGTGGTTCTCTCCGGGTACCGCGGCTTCCACCCCGATAAAACTGACCACCGCGATATGACTAAAATATTGTTGAAACTGGCGTTAAATCCCAATGAATCAAGCAAAGAAATCTATATGAAATTAAATGATATTGAAAAATGTCAAAGAAAACAGAGAAAATTAACAAATCTAGATGTCTCTACAAGGCTTCAAAAGGGTGAAATATCACTCCCTTTGAAAAGCTCTATATCGCACCAAATAAAAAACGTACGTAAAATAATATAAATCCTACCTTAATATGAAAAAAATGTAAGTGCAACAAAACTAACAACATATCCGACAACAGTGTATCTAATTTACAAGACATAAACTAAAAAACATGCTTAAAGAAGATATCTATCTAATGAATGCTCGCAGTTGTTACTGAAAGCAAGCTTAGGGTGAGATGCCTGAGAATGAACATCAAGACTCTCAACATGAGATGTGAAGATTTAATGCTTTGTTGTCGATTCTAGACCATTTTAATTTCTAAACCCTCAATAATACAGAGAATACTTCATATGGTTACTTAACCTAGGTTTGGTTTCCTGTTTCAATTAATCTGTATGTGGGTACTTTTTAAAACTTGGTTTGGATCTTGGTCTTTCTATTTTTTGTTCAACTGCTGCTGACGAGAGGCTTCTCCTTGAAACAAGGGTGCAGTATTGAGGAAAAAAGTATTTGTAAACATTTATATAAAACGTAAAATAATACATATTTTGTCAGAAACCCAATCTGAAAAACATTATTTCTGAAGCCTTATTGATGATTTACCATTGGCTTTTACTTACTGTATTGTATTAAAGTACACATATTAACTGGCTCAATGATGTGTTTCCCTATAGGTGTGACATTTTATGGGGAAGCTGCTCAAAAGGTGGTCAACCTTCTATCGGAAAGCTGTGGATGTAAGACAGATGAACCACACATTTTTTCTGGAATTATTTCAATAGATATATAGTAATTTCATCATCAAAAATTTTGATCACTGAGATGCATAAATTTTAAAATTTAAAAACGGAAAAATTCAATGAATGATATCCCTACTGACCAACTGAGATTGCTCCCACAAGCGAATTAGGTAAGTATGGAACTTTATGAAAAGATTACTTAAAAATTGTCTTGTCTGAAATTTCTGCTGCCATTGGAATCAAACTTGGGCAGAATGGTTCTTATGTTGTACATGTACTCTATCATACATTTACCCAGGTTTTACATTTGGTATGTAATTTGCATTGCGTTGATACCATTTTTAGACAGTGGTGTTATTTTATTTCTAGAAATGAACTATCAGAGGAAGGTCTTAGAAATAAACAAAAAAGTGTGAGAGATACATCTCCGTGTCTGTCACGATATGAATTTTGCAGTTTAAGTATATATGAACATTTTTGTTAATTATGTACAGTATGCTTTTTTTCTTTTTGTTTAAAACACCCGAATTTTATATCTCCGTTGAAGTTGATCACAAGATATACATTTATTTAATTCATGAAAGTTGGTTTACAACCGAGCAAGATTGACCGTTTTTAGCTGCACTTGTTTAATTAGATGTGTCTGGGTCAGTCAACAGGGCAGAATCTCTCATCTTCAAAATTGTCTAGTCAGCAGTCAATATAGTTTGTGAAACTGTGTTCGGATATCTGAGATAAGATGATATAACTTTTGTAATTTTTTTCGGTGCGGGGGTGGGGTAATTGAGCAAATTTTTCACCAATAGTTTTTAATTTTAATTTTATCAGTAAAAAATAATGAGCATTGAATTAGGATTAAAACCATTGTAATAACCTGATATCTTTTACGGACAAATAAATGCTACATGTTCATTCGACGTACGTCACAGTGGTGTAAATAATACACAGAATATCGTTACTTGTCTACAGTATTGTATAGGAAACGTGGTGATATTGATATTCATTATGCTTTATAAATTTTTTATTGCATTGATGGAACAAAATAAATATAAAAATCATGAGGTAGCCTACAAACCAAATATATAGATAGGAATCAGGTAATTTTATAAATTACAATTTTGGAAAAATGCAATTCGTATCTTTCCAACTTACATTCCAGTATCCAAAAATAAATAAAACCAAACAACTCAAGCAAGTGGAAGCAGAACAATATGTTTAAATAATATTAAAAAGAAAAAAATGTAAATGAACTCCGATATCCCTTTGGATTTGTAAATTCCTTTTGTTTTTTTATGGTTGGAATGCAGTCTCTCTGACATTTACCCCATTTATTTTTATTTTTATGTTTCTGATAAAAAGGGAAAACTGACCCTGGATATTTTTTTTCAAAATTGACGCTTGAATATTAAAATTTTAAATCCGTAACAATCCTTTGTGTAGGTATAGAGAACGAATATTTGTTAAAACGGTAAAGTTTACGCTAATACACATCATTTCGTTTTGACTACAATAATAAAATCATAAGAGACTATATGCCATAAATATTTAGATATAAAAACAATTATCATTTTTGTCCAATTCTAAAACTAGAGTTTTTTAATATTCTTTAGAACTGTGTCTATTAAAGCCCAGCCACACAAGTTCATAATATAAAATATATTAACGTATATGTTTTAACGTATGTTTAAAATTCGGTATGTGTATTAATGCTTGAACCTTACGGGTATAAAAATACGAAATTGCCAATGTTGCATATGGGGAATTTCGGTATGCCATATGTACATTATAAGTAATAAACTCTCATCAATAATATTGGACCCAAAACATAGGAAGTCCAAGATCAAAATTTAGCAAAAGAAGCACTCAAATCCAAACAAATCGAAATGGAGTGCCAAATTCGACGATAATCAGACAAATTTTAACCAAACATTCTATAGAATTAAAAAGAAACTTAAAAATATTAAGTCCAGGGTAGAAAACCAATCTGAGAGATCTAATGTGTATAGTCCAAAGAGACAAGATAAATTTGAAACTAACTAAAATATAAAACGGAAAACAAAAGGAACAAAGACTGGAATCCACGAACTCCTATAAAAAACAGGAGTGAGATCAAGTGCTCTAGAAGGGAAAGCGTCCTCTGTCTTGCGCGCAGCATCCGTCGTGGAGTCTTTAATGTCAAAACCAGTGTCATAGCAGGATGTCAAAATCGCACGACCTCCTATCTTAACAAGGGGTGGGACCAGGTGTCCATAAGGATAAGCATCCCCTGTCTTGCGCGCAACACCCGTCGTGGAATCCTAAAACTCTTATCCGGGCTAATGTTTTTGTTGTATTACCAGTAACAGGTCTCAACTAGTTGAGATACCCTGGTACCATATGGATCAACCAAATCGTGATGGCGACCATAGTTTAAGAGGGAGTACTTCAACCTTTATTGGATGTATCCTTGTTATAGTAATTTTTGAAACAACAGCAATGCTCTCTTAAGAAAATACTGATACTTGAAGCACAGGTGAAGGACGCATAATACAAATATACTAAATATACTAAATATACTACATACACTATCAAGATAGTAAACTACAAAAATGGCTTAACACAATGGGGTGGCGAATGGGGTTTGCCAAAAAGCTGAATAATTATTCTTCAAAATAGCCCCCTTTTGAGGTATTTCCTTTCACAAAAAAGAGTTATGTCTTATGGTAGCGAAATAAAATGGCCGTAAAAGGATGGCGTGATAAAGGTCACAGCTAGGGAATTGGAGGTGCCACTATTTGTCCTACCAAAATTTTCGATCATTTTATTTAGCTACCGCAAGACGTACCTTTTTTATTTGTGAAAGGAAATAACTCGAAAGGGACTTATTTTGAAGAAAATTTTTTCGGCTTTTTGGCAAAGTAAACCACTTATTTGTACTCCTTTGCACTGCAACGCAGAATTCGAAAAAAACGGCACCCTGTCGTGATCAGCCATTTTTGTAGTTCATTACCATCTAAGTGTATGTAGTATATTTAGTAGATTTTTATTACGCGTCCTGCACCTGTGACTTGGAGCAGTCACGAGTATATCGAATCAATTGCGAAACCTAAACCCCGTAGGCAGAGAAATCAGGATAATTGCCACATAAATATGGGAAGTTTATAAAAAAAGTGGAAGTCATCCCGTTTGTTGTAACTATTAGAAACACGTTTTCCCTCTTGGTCAATTTCGGGGAAAAAATCTACGTATGAATCAGATTTTGTTGATTCTGTGGTCTCTTTCATTTCTTGTTCGCTGCGATATATTTGATGTTCACTGAACGTAGGGTCCCTTGATTCACCACTGTTGCATAACATAAAACAACACAATCGGTATGAAATAAAAAATCACGCGAATACATCATTATAAAATCAATAAAAGAAACATGATAACAGCAATTAATATATTTATATGACACTGATTCCCATATGTTGATTGCACATGTTGCTGAAAATGGACAAAACAATTCTTTGTACAGTTGTGTTATCAATTTTGACAGTAATTTTTGCAGAGAGGAAAGACGAAAATAGTAAGTTATTATATACTGATCGTCATAGGATGTTCAAAAAGCATACACATGTACCTCTCAGAAGAAATCTCTGCCCAATTTTTTTAAAACAGTTTTATGCATTTTTGGGCATGAGGGGTTCATTACATTCTAATTTTTGTTAAAAATGGTTTGATAAATTCTTTGTTTACAAAAGACAAATATAGAATCCCAAATCGGAATGTTATCCTAAAGTTGGTGAAATCTATGTCGTTCACCTGTTTTAGTCTTACTTCTCCAACAAATGGCGCGTTATTTATGGCGTTCAGTATAATTCACGAAGCCAATTCCAGCAATCATTTGACAGTAATGTAGAAATCTACCAACAAATCAAAAAGTTTCACAGTTGGATAAAACAATCCCAAATGTTACATTGTTTTTCGAGCCTCGAAATGTGCTTTTGAAAGCATATCAATCGTATAATTGAAAACGACAATATTTCAACAATTCAATGAATTTCAATTTTGTTTGTTGCCTGATTGAAGCATCTTGGCCAATTGTTGTTAATTAAATTCCACGAATTGGATCCACTTTTTGGGGTTGATGACATATGCATAGATTTTATTGCGTATACCGGGCCCGGTTTTGTCTGTTAATCAAATAAATAAAATTTTTAGATAAACACGTATATTTTTATATACAAAGTGAAAAAAAATACGTGTTCTTCCACAAACCATATTTTTTATGATATATGTGTTATTCGTAGTTAAGTTGTTGAAAGTTTTATCATTGGGGTGTTTCATTACGTGTTCGTTTACTTTTACTTAATGAAATATAGACAACTACAAATACAACTGGTACAATGACTGTTTGCTTATAGGTGTGACATTTAATGGGGAAGCTGCTCAAAAGTTGATCAACCTTATCTCGGATAGCTGTGAATGCAAAAAGGATATTAAGACGTCGGCGTGTAAAGGTAAATTTTTCAAAGTTGCTGTTCCATCATTATTTTTCTAAGAAGAGATAAACTTACCTGTATCAAAAGTAGTGACGAAATGAAAAAGTCGTAAAAAATACAAAATACATAACTAATAACACTACACGCACTATTATACACAATTCATATGACTTTTCTTATAAAAGCATCATATTGCAATGAAATAATACTTCAAATGTTTGGGAACATGGTGCTAGAACACCATCTTTTCATTACCAAACAAGCATGCAAAAATACCAATATGTCTCTAAAAGGCACGAGTTTTAATCCTACATCGACATATTGGTGAAGGCATAGATAAATGGGTATGAAGCAATTGCATGAATTTTGATATTTAATTTCTTTAAGTAACCCGACCTGCAGACTGCAGAGAATTGGACAATGAGTCTTGTAAGAGTGGAATATATAAGATATACCCCGACAATACTTCTGGTTTTGATGTTTACTGTAATATGGAAACGGACGAAGGCGGATGGACGGTGAGTTATAAGTTTATAGTAGATTTTTTTCGCCATATTTTACAAGAGCCTTCTCAAAGCCAAACAAAGTTGTTATTGTAGTAGAAATGTGGTATATTTTAGAACGTATAGAAGTTGAAGAGCACTTTCCTCTATATATTTTCATTTATCGCACCAATAAAGAAAAGTTCTCAAATATACCCTGTAATGAACATTGGTTAGACTGTTTTACATATATATGTTTTGATATTTAAATGATTTAAATATCTTAGCAAATGGGAATATTTGAATAAGGGGTGGCGTTTGGATACTGATTTCAAACATTTTGCCAAGTTTTATAACTTAACTTATAACTTAAAAATATGACAAGAAGAACGTTCAAAATTATCACTGAACACTTGTGGATGTATGCCGTAGATTGTTTAATTTCATTCATTTAATAATCACATTGTGCCTGGTCTGAAGAGAGGGAAATTATAAAATGTGATTTTTTGTTATCTCGCATTAGCACTGATGAAATACTTGATATCCAATCAGTCAATAGTAATTAAGCTTTCCAACTGTGTTGTTAAATGCGATAAATCTATATTACTACAGATAAAGAAATAATTGTCTGCGCCTTCGTTCGAAAATATATAAAACTAGATAACATAAAGATGGAAACCATCTCTAAGGACCCCGCAGTAGCCTAAATAAAGTAAATTATAAGGGTCCCATGAAAAACCCTTAGTTTGGGACCTTGAGCTTTGAAGGACAAAAATTATTTTGGTACATGACACACCTTCTAATAGTGGTTAGCAATCATTAAAAGTCTCATCCCTCTACAGTAATTGGTTACAAAGTTCTGGAGCGGACACGAATGTTTCTCGGACGGATAGGGACAGAGTGATTACCATAGGGCGTTCGCCACATAGTGGCGGGGCCCTAATTAACCACACTCTACTTGCACAAATCAATAAGCGTCTTGGAAAATGGTTTTCGGCAAGCAGGGACTATATTTGTGTCTTTAGTATATATCTATTAGGAAAATTCGCTCATTAAAATATTTACTAAAATAATTCTTATATGATGATGCATGCTTTATTAAAGGTTTTTCAGCGCAGAATGAATGGAAGTAGATTTTTATCGAACCTGGGAGACGTATAAACAAGGATTTGGGAACCTAAATGAAGAGTTTTGGTTAGGTAAGTAGCCTTATTGGGGAAAAGATCTGCTTGCATTAAAATAACGGAGGAAGATTTTATCTCCATGTGGATGGCTGACTCATAAACAACTATGCCGACTATGGGCGTAATCTATACTTCATTTTAGTAAATACAATGTTAGTCGCACACATTGGTCTGGAGTTGTAACTTCATTATACTACAGTATATTATGTGAGCTAAGTTCGATTACTTTGCACTGTTATATGTACAGCTACTTACTCAATTTCAGGTAATGACCACATACACCAGCTGTCATCACAAGGAAATTACATGTTACGAATAGATTTGGAAGATTTTGAGAACAACCGTTATGCTGTGTATAAAAAGTTTTCTGTTGGAGATGAAAACTCTGGATATAAGCTGGATTTGGGCGACTACAGAGGAGATGCAGGTTAGCACTGTTTTCAAATACAAACAAGCTGTCTGTTTCTCACGACAGCAGATCTTAACAAACTGGTTATTTTGTAGTCCTTTTGACAACTATGAAAAAAGAAAAATAAATAATTAAAATTCAGAACTATCCTCAATTTAAGAAAGGTGTGCACAATTCAATTTTATAAGTTTATGGTCAGCCAATTATCAGAGTCATATATAAATTTAAAGTTTTGTTGCACATGCGGAGAAATTAATAAAAAAGGGATAATTCATTCAAAACTTTTATAGAAATGTCGTAGATAAAGCTTGTTAATTTAAACACAACCCATTTTGAATTTTCATTTACTTAAACAGACTTATACATAAAGGTTATCTGCCATCATTTTAAAAACTTTGAATATTAAAATTTTTGTAATCAACATTGGCTCTGTGCTTTAAAATGTACATCAAAACTAAGTTTATCCAATATTTTGTAAAATTATTTGTCCTAAACTCTGTCGATACTTTTTTGTGTCACAATACCATGTTTTCTTTGACTTTTGATGATATTGTTACAATAAATCTGGTCTGACGTGTTTTGATTGATGTCTTTTCTTAAGAAACATTTGAACTAGCTGTCTTAAAAGCGAGTACTTGTTCGAGATCGGTTCATCTTGTTGTCTCTTGTTTTATTTGATTTTGGGTATTAAGAATCGAATTCAACAGTTTTAAGCAAATGGGTTTTAAATTTTGTATTAAATGTCGTTTTGTCACACCACTTTCGCAGGTAAGTTGGAGTGTTAATTATTCACAAACACGTTTAACTCCGCCACAAACTGTATGTACCTGTCCGAAGCCAGGAACCTGTAATTCATAAATAAATTGTTACTTGTTTTGCGCTGTTTAGTTATTTGACGATAGTTGCTATATATAATATTATTACATTTGATATTTTCGGTTCCTTTTACAGTTTGGACATGTGTCCATAATTGAAGGCGTTATGGTAACCTGTAGAAGTTTGAAGATGTCTGTCTCATTGACAATCATACCACATCTCAGAATTGTAACAGACAGCCCACTAGTCAAACGCGGTAGTAGCCACAGCCAACCCATGTCTGTCACAGGATGCTGTGGGATATTCACTTACAATTCTCCTTGTCCATAACTGATAAGCCAATTGTTGACGAGCATGAACACAATCATTTTTAGATAAACTCAATCTTGACTTCATGATCCTGCTCCCGCACAACGTTCGTTCTCTTCGTCATTGTTGACTCATCGTGGGTGAATATCCATAACAATTATTATTAAATGTTTTTGTTGATTTTGTTATTTATTTCAGGTGATTCTATGATTTCACGCACGAACGGACAAAAGTTTTCTACGAAAGACAAAGACAATGATTTATGGCCTAACCATTGTGCACAATCCTTCAAAGCTGGATGGTGGTATAAAGATTGCCATTTTGCTAATTTGAATGGTCTTTACTTGAAAGGAAAGCACAGTTCATTTGCCGACGGGATTGAGTGGCACTCGTGGAAGGGCTTTTATTACTCGCTGAAGAAAACAACAATGATGATTCGCAGGATATAGTCCAAGAAAAAGATATGACATGGATAAAAACGTGAATAAACTTCAAAATAAATTATGAATGTGGTAAAGTTTTATCTTTTTATGGTAGTAATAAAGTTCTCCATGAACATTGCTGACTGAAGTTCATACATACTTCGAATGCAAATCACTCCTAACATCTCATGTCGTTATCTGTATGGGGCTATTTTATTGCAGTCATATCTTGAATCTCGGGCAAAAGCATAAGTTGATGTTATTTTATGCATGTTTTTATAGGGTGAGACACAAAAACATCTTTGCGAATCTCTGCTAAACATTCGTTTTATCTACCGTAATATGAAAAAATAAATATGGTATGGTTGTCGAAATCTAAATTTGGTACATACCTGTATATGATCTTTACCATGTGCTTCTTCTGAACATATATCTCTATAAAGACTTTAATAAATTAATTTGATAAATGCGATTTTCGGAGATATTAAAATAAAGGTCGAGTTTAAAAGATTATACATGGAAGTTTTGAAACGCACTTTCTTTTCTCAAACTCACAATAAAAATGAAATATACTGTTGAAACAAAACGTTACAAATCTTACCAACACTCCGAAATGAAATTTCAAGCAAATTTTCAATTTCTATACTGATAACAAAAAACAAAACGTATTTATTTCATTGCTTTCCATATTGCATGCGAAACACCAAATGTCTTTGAAATAGTCGAAGACGCGTATTCGACAAATCAACGACAACTTGTCAGATATCGCTGTAAAGGACTAAAACCTATTTATGGGGAAGCTTATGCTGCATTAAATATCGAAAAACAGGGATTTTTCATTTTAAAAAAATTTTTTGTTAAAAAGGTGGTTTATAAAATTTTTGACAGTCTGATAAGAAATGACAGAACAATGACCAAATTACATATAGGTGAAACATTTCTTTTGGCCAAGAGTACACAAGCAGAAAATCTAAACGAGATCATACAATATCGCCACTTCAAAATGTTAAGACTCCTTAAGGTTTCAAGAAAGGTTGAATATTACTCCTATTGATTGTTGCTATATTGTTCTGAATAATTAATTGTGCATATTAAGTGATATGCCAAAATGGCAAAATATTTATAAGATAAAGCAAAATAATGAAATGAAAAAAGGGTGCAAGGCATATTTAATGAGAATGAGTCTTAACGTGGGGCAGACAAATTCAACATGCCATAAGGTAGTGTTCAATATTGTTGGCTCCAACTCCCATTTAATCTTGTTACAAAGGGTGTTTAAAGGTAAATGTGAGTATATAAATTTATCACTATAATCATTTAACATACAAAATATTCCTGCAAACACTATATCCATGTTCGTTCAATTCGAACAGAAAAGCACAATACTTCAAAGATAAAATTCATAAATTTTTCTGCACCGGAAAAAGATTGTAAAATACCCATCCTTCTTTGGAAATATTGTCAATAAAGCTCGTACATTAAATAACAACCAACTTGCTCTTATCAGTTACTTGCATAAACTAAATTATACATAAGGGTTATATATATATAACTCTTATTTTAGATTTTTGAAATATTGTGTTATTTGGAATCAACATTGACTCTTTATTTTAAAAAAATACATCAGAACTAATTTAGGAAGAAATCATTGACAACATCGCTCAGTTTTGTCTTCTTTTGGAATTTTAACAAAAAAATAAATTTGATCTTTCTTCACTTTACTGGATCCTAAAACTTCATTTGTGTCCTTACAAGCAGTGTTACATTGCAGGGTCTGCCAAATGCTCTAACAAACCTCTTTTCAAGTTACTGACAGTTATTCTATCAACAGTAAAAAGCGGGCTCCAGAGTAACTGTGAAACAAGCCATTCTAGAGAGGGTGTGAATCAAATGTGGACTCCAAAAAATTTCAAAGATCCGTTAGAATGCCTCAATCAAGGTCCCTTTAGTTTAACCATATTTTGTTGTAAATAAACAACAGGCTTGGACAAAGGTTTTACCATCTAAATAAAAGTCCTCTCCTTAAAGGTTAATTTCCTCTTGGAAAAACATCAAAACATTTGATTTTTCCACCCTGTAAACTACTATTCCACATTCAAAACTCAAAAACAATTAGGAGCTTAAGTTACCTCAGTTTTGTTAAAACAGATGGCAAACGCAGAAATATATATTTGGTTCTAGGGAGGGACAAACCTTATTTTGTTATTAACCACTCTGATTCTTACAAAAAATACTCTGAAACTAACTTTTGACGAAAGCTAGATTTCTGAATTGACAAAATGTTTGTAACGTTTGGTGGACGTGTGTTTCAACAGACTGTCGACATTCCAATAAGGACCAACTATGCACCTTTTCTCACCGATTGATTCCTTTATTCGTATGTGCTGACTTTATACAGAGCCTTCTTGCAGAGAAAAAAAGCAAAAGTTTTCTTAATCTTTTGGTTTAACGTTTCGCTATGAATGATGTCCTTTTGGTGACTTTGTTGACCGCAGCTATCCCATTGAACTTGAAATAAAAGATACTATAGAAACAGAAATGTTTGCTTCATACCTCGACTAACACCTAGAAATTGACAGTAAGGGCGGATTAAGAAGAAAACTTTTTGACAAGAAAGGTGATTTTATATACTGAACCTCAAAAGAAACGTCGCATTTTAAAATATTATTCTTACA